>CM076396.1:26844123-26898932 GCA_038363315.1 Mugilogobius chulae
CTCTCCCCTCTTTTCTCTCTCTCTCTCTCTCTCTCTCTCTTCTCTCTCTCTCTCCTTTCTTCTCTCTCTCTCCTCTCTCTCTCCTCCCCTTCTCTCTCTACCTCTCTTTCTTTTCTCTCTCTTTCTCCTCTCTCTCTCTCTCTCTCTCTCTCTCCCCCCTTCTCTCTCTACCTCTCTCCTCTCTCTCCTTCTCTTTCTTTCTCCTCTCTCTCTCTTCTTCTCTCTCTCTCTCTCACTCTCCCCCTTCTCTCTCTACCTCTCTCCTCTTTTCTTTCTCCCCTCTCTCTCTCTGTCTCTCTCTTCTCTCTCTTTTTCTCCCTCTCCTCTCTCTCTCTCTTTTCTTCCTTTCTTTCTTTCTCAGAACAGTAAAAGTGTGGCTCTGGTCTCTCTCTTCTGTTTTATCTCTTTCTCTCTCTCCCTCCCTCCTCTCTCTCTCCCTCCTTCTCTTTCTTTCTTCCTCTCTCTCCCTCTCTCTCTCTCCCTCTCTCTCTCTCTCTCTCTCTCTCTCTCTCTCTCTCTCCTCCTTCTTTCTTCAGTAAAAGTGTGGCTCTGCTCTCTCTCTCTCTCTTGCTCTCTCCCCTCTCTCTCCCTCTCTCTCTCCCTCCTTCTCTTTCTTTCTTTCTTTCTTTCTTCAGAGCAGTGTGGCTCTGGTCTCTCTTCTCCCCTCTCTCTCTTCTTCTCCTTCTCTTCTTTCTTCAGTTAAAGTGTGTCTCTCTCTCTCTCTCTCTCTCTCTCTCTCTCTCTCTCTCTCTCTCTCTCCTCTCTCCTCCTCTTGCTCTCTCACCCTCTCCTTCTCTCCCTCCTTCTCTCTCTTTCTTTCTTCAGAGCAGTTAAAGTGTGTCTCTCTCTCTCTCTCTCTCTCTCTCCCTCCTTCTCTCTCTTTCTTTCTTCAGTTAAAGTGTGACTCTGGTGAATCTCTGTGACGGTCGTGTTTCCTGTTAAACTAAACTCGCTCTGACAAAGTGAAGAAAAGACCAAACATTCTGTATTATTCACACCTGAGTTTGTCTCACTTTAACCTGGATTTTTCCTGCTTAAACTTTAAAACATTTACATCCTAATGACCCTGTTTATTATAGAAATGCTTTGAGCCTGTGAGAATCTGATTGGCTGAGCTTGGGTGATCCACTAGTTTCACTTTGTTGTCTGTAAAAAGAACTACAATTGCAGCCAAGTGAATTAATGTGGATATTAATGACGTGTTAAAGAATTTGAGAGAGCAGGAAGTAGTTATAGACCATGGATCTATTATAATATCTGGATACGGTATTGCTAGCTTGCAGCCGTTGTAAATCAGCCCCAGTGGCAGGGTTGCCAGATTTTCAGAGAGCAGCAAGCGACCTGGACTTTGAAAACAAGCCCAAAACAAGCGACTTCAGGCACTCAATAAAAAGTAGCTAAAATAAGCAATTAATTAAACATTATCTGTCACAGCAAAATGTTGGTTAATGATTTTGGCATTCTTTAAATAGTATTTGATTATTAATAACGTTTTTTAAATCGTAAAAATATACAAAACTCCATGTTGTTGTCATTAGTGGGTCATTTTTGTGAATCAAACTTGAAAAAAACGCAAAAAATCACCTTGTTTATGACGCCAAAGTGTCGCAAAGGAGCAAGCCCAAAAAACCGCAACCCGCGACCGTCAAAATTCACAAGCGACTTTCCAAAATAAGAAGCCCAAAGTCGCTTTAAAGAAGCGGACTTGGCAACTCTGCCCAGTGGCCGCTCCATTGGTTCTTTCTAGCCTCTTCTTTCTAGAGCGCAATGCAACACAAACCACCCGTGTTCGCCAGAAACAGCATCTACAGCTTTAAGAACTGACTGACTTTGTGGTGATTCTTACCTAGGTTCACATCATAAACTTTTTTCCGATTCAAAAGGTTTTAGTTTCGTATAAAACGGCTTTTTAAGCTTTAGCTTCGGCTACCGCTGCTAACACTGTAACTGCCGCTCTGATTGGTCAGAACGGTCACGTGTGAGCTTTCGGCTTCTTTCGGATTCACTCGGCTCGAGCTCGTCCGCTCTTCGCGGGGGAGTTATGGGGAACACAACTGCGCATGCTCCATAGCCTGTAGAGCACCTAGCAAAAGGCTAAAGCTAACGGCCATATTGGCAACGAACGCCAGTGAGCAAAAGCCATTGACGCACAGCGCCCGCCATCTTTGATCACCGGGGCTTGTTATAGACACATTTAAATACCTGCTTCCTGTTTTGTCGTGTGAAAATGAGATTCAGATTCATAAAACTTTATTGATCCCAGAGGACAGTTTATCTCAAAGCGGTTCATACACGTCCATTGTGTCAGTCTGTTCCATAGTTAAAACAATCACAGTCAATGATGAAAGAACACAACTATTCTACAGATAAACCAGAACCGTTCAGAAGCAACAGTTTGTTCACAGAGGCACAAACAAGTCAGAAAAGTGATTAGTTTTCTGTGCACAAGAGTAAAATCGATGAGGTTTGTTAAAGATACTTTTGGCTTTAGCACCTGCTACTTCTACCGAATGTAAATCCCTCCATTTGACCCCAGTTACTGTTTTAACAATGTGTTAACAATACGTCTGGGCACCAAAAAATGGTTCCTATTTGAAACTGACAAAAAACATTCAGGAAGCAAAAACATAACGCATTTTTGTGCTATTTTTCTAGCCCAGTCTTCGAAGAAACCGTAAATATACAACAAAACGTCAATATGTTATGAAAAGCCAAAGGGAAATATTGCAGTGAAATCATGCTAATTAAACTACAGACAGTGGACATTTTCTAGTTGTTCGTTGTTGAAGTTGCGCCTTTTCACATTGTATAATTATGCTTTGAATAAACACATCCTGAACTTATGAGGGGTCTCAGCAAAACCAACAGCAGAACTCACCAAAGTGTGATTACAAAAAGTCCTGACTCGGTCTGGTTCTGATCCTGCAGCCGTGCTCTGTGCATTTGTCCCATGGAAAGTGACTACAGAACAGCGCAGTGTCGTGCTCTGTGCGCTGGTACTGGGTGGGTGCAGCCTGTGTCTGGTCTCATGGCCCCGCAGCAGTCTGGGGGTTCGGTTCCAGACGGGTTCGGTTCCGTACGTGGTTCACACGCGTGTCTGGTTCTGATGTTAACCAAAGCCGGTTCGGACGGGTTCAGGCTGCTGTTCTGTTCCCTTGCCTGCTGTAGCTGTTGTCTTCGTGCTCGCGGGCCTTGGCTGGTTGCGAAATGGAGCAAGGCGAACAAACAGAAGTGCGCACGGACCAATTTGGCAGATCCTGTTCGTTGCAGTCCGTACTCTGTGCGCCTCATCCTGGTTTGGCTTCGAACCACCTCAGCCACTCCTCATGTTCCCCTTGTCTGAGCCCGGTCTGATCCAGAGCTGCTCCCCTGGCTGCTGCACTTATGCTTTGGCTTTGCTGTCATTATTTAAGTTGAGTCTATTTAACCTAATTATGCCCTAAAACTATTGACTGTAAAATATCCAATGTAGTTGTAGTGTTTTTTGTTTGTTTGTTTAAATATATCTATGTGCCGTATTCCGTCTGTCTATGCTGAAAATCCTGTGGGTGTGATTTACTGAAACATGAATATTTTGGGGTGTTTCATGCAATGACGCTGATTTTTGTCCGCCGCTTTTATCAAAATCCTAGTCCTAAGCTGGGCAGGTTGTAAACTGTTCATTTTGTGCATAAATGAGAGCCACTCTGTGTTTATGTTGTGAATAATGTGTGTTAAATTTGATTCTAATATACTTATTTTTCAAATTTATAACACGGCATATGCCACCCTTACTATCTAGAATCGTTTTTGCTGAATGTGAACACAAAAATAACCCTTCTGTCTATCTGTGTGTTTCAGATCTCGCTGTGCTGCGTCGCTAAACAAAATGGAGGCGTGGAAGGGCATCTGGGTCACGACGCTGCTGTTACTCTGCAGCTTCACACAGGTACCACACTTTTCCGGTTTAAAATACTCTGAATGTGAATCTGATTTCTTGGGTCGTTAGTTTTCAGCGGAGGCGAGTCCAGAGGTGAACGAGACGCAGCAGCAGCATCCCACAAACGTTTACCACGACATGGGCCTGACGCGGAACAAGATCGTCACGGCCCAGTTCGAGTGTTACCAGAAGATCCTCAAGGACTCGGCCACAGACAGGACAGGTTTGTAGTGTTTTACTGAGATCACACACGACAAGTTCATCACATTGATTCCTCTAGAGTGAGATTTACCCAGAAAACAAAAGAGAGGATGAGAAAATTTATGTTTTTTTATTTACACATATGCGTACAGTACAGTATCTTCTTTCCCGTGTTCATTTCATTTATTTTAAGATATTTAACATGGGAGCCCGTGCTTGTTGAAGCAGGACGTGGGCGGTCATTGTTGAGCTCCATAAGAAAAAAGAATAAGGATAGCCAATCAGAAAGTGTGTGAAAGTGTGTTATTTTTGGCTATAATGACAGCAAACTGTTGAGTGGAGAAGAAAAAACACAAATAAAACTACGCTGGGATTGACAGAAGATGCAATTTCCCCCAAAGGAAATTGCATCTTAGACACCTCCTCCTCGCGCACTCTCACTTCTATTTACTCTTAATATATCCACAACAAACTCATAAGGTAGGCCCAAAAGTGAGCGTTTGATAAAGATAAGTTTAGACAAACTTTAGGGTATTTGTGCAGGCGCTGATGTGTTTCCTCAAAAACTCAGACAGACAAAATTAAGCTAGTGTTGCAGAGGCTGTTGCTGCTTTTTGCCATTGTTGTGTTCATCTTGTTAAAACGAGTGTTCTGCGTTGCAAATTCAGTAAAATTTAACATGAGTAGTTAATGGTAACGTTTGGATACTTTAGCACGTAAGGAAGTGCTATTCATATGGCGGTCGGGGGGCAAAATGGGGCCCATTAAGCCATATGTTTTGGCCCACCATGAACCAAACCATTTTGCTTGATAGACAATGTGGTCCTTAGTGCACTATGTTCAGCCATTATTCAGTAGCTTACTGTGCCACTGTACTACATTTGAACCAGATTTTGTTATCTCTTTACACCTTACACTTTTAGACCTTATAGTTCTGGTTTAGTCCTGGTTCATATTCTGTGAGCTAGACTTGGTCAAGATGTGGTTTAAATCTGATGTAATTCAACTGTGGACTAACTTTAGTCTTGATTGGCAAACCTGATCTAGCCCACTGCTACTCTGATTCAACTCTGGTTACTTTGGGTTTGCTTTGGCGTAGCCTTGGTTTTGAATTTATTTAATTAAAAATAGCTGATTTTTAATAAATGGTAGCATTGCAAGTGAAGGTTAAGGTTAAAGGTGCACTGTGCAACTTTTTGACAAAAATAAATTTGAATTAATGCAATTTTTTGTCATTTAGATGCTTTTGTTACACTAAATGATTAATAAAAATCTGTGTTTTTACTTTGAGCGGGCTTGCATGGCCACAAAAAAGTTTATTATTTTGGCTTGGAAGAGGGCCCCTTTAGCTGATGTTTTTCATATTATGACATAAAATTTATTCTTCTATATTCAGAAAGTCCCAATGTATAGATTTTACTTTCTAATTTCACTAAATTGTGTAGTTGATTTTTCACCTCCAGAAAGTTACACAGTGCACCTTTAAGGTTAAGGTACACTTTATTGTCTCCGTAGGGAAATTTGTCCTCTGCATTGGACCATCCTTCAATGCCTCTGGGGCATCTCCTCAGGAGCAGTGATCGCTGCAGTGCAGCGCTCTGGGACCCATCTCCAGATGTTGTTGCTAGGCTTGGTCAGGACTACCGTAGCTGGAGGATATTACCCTAACATGCATGTTGTTGGTTGGTGGGTTAAACCGGAGTGCCCGGAGGAAACCCACCCAGACACTGGGAGAAACATGCAAACTCCACACAGAAAGGTCCGGGCCCGTGCGGGAATCGAACCCGCGACCTTCTTGCTGTGAGGCGAGAGCGCTAACCGCTCTGCCACCGTGCCGCCAAAACAAAGTTATTTGTGGATAGTAGATGTAAAGCACATTTGCAGTTCACTTTGTACGACCCTCAAACTACAACTCACCAACAAATATGGCCCACTAATAAATATACTTGAATAGGCCTGGCATAGGGTAACAAGTTTTTCAGAGCATTAATATGGTAATTTAGCAAGATAACCTACACTGAACAGCTCCTTACATCTTCTGACTTTCAGCTCTACTGTGGTCTTACAAGCCATGTTTAATTTTCACGTCATTGTTTTTTGTCTTTTACGGCCTCGTGTAGTCCTGTTTTCATTCTGACACTAGACCAGGATACATCTCTTTCTTTCTATGACATAGTGCAAATCTGAGAAAAATAATTGTTGTAAAATGACCATATGTTTGTGGTCTTTTAAGCTTGGGGGCTTTGAGCTTTCTCACTGCAGAACATAATGTCAGCTAAATCTCCTGCGCTGGACTTTGTGTTGCATATTCACTGTTCTCCTCAGGACGTGCGTTTACATTGACCTGACACCGCGACACAAACGTTCTGTCTGATCTAACGCAGCATAACGTCGACCTTTACCAGGACACAGACTGATTGCTCTCTCTCTCTCTTTCTCTCTCTTTGTTCCAGCGTCTCATTCTTCTCCACATTAGTCTTTTTGTTTTCCTGTCCCAGTGGGAAAAGTGCCCAGAATCCTGCCTGTTTAAAATCTCTCTCTGTGACGTTCGTTTGACGTTAGCTTTGACCCAAAACAACAGCCAAATATTTGAGTTCTTTCTATATGAATTTAAAGTTTGCTGCTACATAAATACTTGTTTTCTCTGCATACAAACACAGTTAAAAAATGTACATAATCATGACAAATCTTTAAATATAAGCCAAAAAACAGTGGGCTCAAAACGGACCCCTGTGGTACACCTAAATTATACATACAAATTAAGAGAAGATTTAACCCAATTTAAGGCTTGTTTATAAAGGTTTAGCAGGTTTGATTTTCTTATCAGAAGTACAGTAAATGGTCTAAAGTATCAAGAACCTTTCTAAAGTCTAACACAGTTGCTTTTTGTTGCAGACTCGATGTGTAACCGCACGTGGGACGGTTGGCTGTGTTGGGACGATACTAAAGCCGGAGACGTCGTGGAGCAGCACTGTCCAGACTATTTTCAAGACTTTGATCCTTCAGGTAAAGATTCAGACACAACTGTAGCTCAAAAACTACTTCTTCTTGGTTTTCCTATCCTCAAAGTTTTCAATTTCAATTTTTTGACGGAGATAATTAGTCCTAAACATTGTACAAATTAGAGCAAAAAATACAGTCAAACATAGGCGGGTACCGGACATGTTTTTTAAACAAACATAATTCACAAAAAAATTGATCCACATAGAGACCCCATTGCATCTATAACCTGGTAAAAAGTACAACAGACATGCTCCTTCTTCTCTGTGCGAGTGAGGAAGAGAAAGGGGCGGAGCCTGAGCACAATTCAGTCAGTCATGAGAATACTGTTTCAGACATGATGAAATGTAAATCTAATATAAAAAATATTTAGTTACTCACAAAATGCAGTGACCATAGAATAATCACGGCATTTTGTGAGTAACTTAATTGCTTTTTTGAAGAGCACCTGATTGTTTTTAATTGAACAGTCCCAAGTAGCACTCACCAGCTCTGTTTTTATAAAAAATAATAACTTTACTTTGTTAGAATTGTAAATTGAAACGATTAACGCAAATGTTGTTGTTTCTCGTCTTGTGAAAATTCTCGTCCCATCCCAAAGTTAAGTAGGAGAAATAAGGACGCGCTCTCTCCTGTCAAACATCAGCGTTCAGAATGATGCAAATCAAATAATGCCATTTGTTTAGCACACACAACATTATCACACGACCGGATGCTTTTTTACTCATGAGATCGGCCTCCCTGCGATATATAGAGGTTCTGCAGCGACATCACGGCGTTCTAAATGTGAGTGGCAAGAAATGCAGAGAGTCATTTCCTTTTGTGAGAGTCAAAATAAAGTTAAAACAGAGAAAAGAAGCTTAATGTGAGAAAAAATCAAATCCAGAAGCATCTCTGCAGAACAATGGGCTTGTGACTGACATGCAAAAGCACAAAAAATCAGGTAAACAGTGGCAGAAAAGCAGATAAACAGAAAGACTTTAGTTTCTCTCAGAGTTTGGAATCACACACAGTTGAAGTAAATACCTCTTCCTAAAAAAGATGTTCTTGAGTCTTTTTGAGGAGGATATAAACTGTATTTCTGCAGTTAAAATGTCCTAAATCTCCAACTGCCGTTAGCAAACAAGTTACTGTTGCCATGACAACAGAAAATGATTGTTAGTTTGCATTTCGCCACATTAAAATGTATTTGTGTAAAAGGAAAACAGAACTAAACGTGGACGAAAATCAGGACTAAACATGGACGAGAATCAGGACTAAACGCGAGTCAGAGTCAGTACTAAACGTGGGCCAGAGTCTGGACTAGACGCGGGCCAGTGTCAAGACTAAAAGCGGGCCAGAGTCTGGACTAGACGCGGGCCAGAGTCTGGACTAGACGCGGGCCAGAGTCGGGACTAAACGCGGGCCAGAGTCGGGACTAGACGCGGGCCAGTGTCAAGACTAAACGCGGGCCAGTGTCGGGACTAGACGCGGGCCAGTGTCGGGACTAGACGCGGGACTAGAGTCGGGACTAAACGTGGACGAGAGTCGGGACCAAACGTGGACGAGAGTCGGGACCAAACGTGAACGAGAGTCGGGACCAAACGTGACGAGAGTCGGGACCAAACGTGGACGAGAGTCGGGACCAAACGTGGACGAGAGTCGGGACCAAACGTGGACGAGAGTCGGGACCAAACGTGGACGAGAGTCGGGACCAAACGTGAACGAGAGTCGGGACCAAACGTGGACGAGAGTCGGGACCAAACGTGGACGAGAGTCGGGACCAAACGTGGACGAGAGTCGGGACCAAACGTGAACGAGAGTCGGGACTAAATGTGAACGAGAGTCGGGACTAAACGTGAACGAGAGTCGGGACTAAATGTGGACCAGCGTCGGGACTAAACGTACACCAAAAGGAAAACTCCAGGGATTAAAATTAGACCCTAAAAAGCAAAAAAAGTACATTTTCTCCAGTGTGTTGCCACAAGTTTTGCCTCAGTCAGAATGTTCAGGAGCCTTTTTCAAATAAAAGTACGTCAGTGCAAAACCTCTATTGATGCTTTATCACTTTACTCACTGCTCAGATGAATCCAAACTCCTCCCGTGTGAGGTGGACACCCGTGGGTTTGTCCCGCTGTTTTAGCTTAATTTGATTCTGATGCATGCAAATACAAACTACTGCGTTAATTTCGGTCTGTATTTTTCAGGTCAACTAATCAGTTACATGTATTTGTATTCATAACAATTAAAAGGAGAAGTCATGTAGTGACTTACCGTAGATTTGTGAGTGAAATAGTGTTTTCTGTTAGCCTGATGCTTAAATATGTGTAACATGTGAGCTTGTGTCATTGTGTCGGGTCAAATCAGACAGATATAAATAGAGACGGATAATGGATGTGAGAGCTTTTGCCAGCGCCACGACTGATCAATGCACAGAACGAGTCATTAGTGTAACACAGGCCTGGTATCGACAGAAGAAAACCTGAAAGCATGAACTCTCACACACACACAGTAATGCAAGATGATGCCACATGTGTTTTCTTCATGTTTCTTTTGAACTGAAGCTGGTCCTGTTTAGTGTCGGAGCTCACCTTCTCTTTAGTCCCGCTGCGAGGTCCGGATGTCGCGTGTGGACCGCTTTTGTCCTGCTTTTGTCCCGGCCTCGTGTCGGGTGTCCCGCGGTGAAATCATCTTACACAAGCGTCAGCTCCAAGGGCGGAACTCTGGTTTTAATTTTGGGGGTTTGCCTGTCGTTGAATACTTGTGCAGCGGATCAACAAAATGTAAAGAGCGTTAATTATCACATGTCCTTGTCTTAAGCCGAGTGTACTCTGACTGTAAGGCGGGTTCGGTTCAGGACATCTGCGGGTTTCTTGCAAACTTCTTCTCACACAAACATGAACCAACCTTAGAGTGTGGACTAAACGTGGGCCAATGTCGGGACTAAATGTGGGCGAGAGTCAGAACTAAACATGGACGAGAGTCAGGACAAAACGTGGGTGAGAGTCGGGACTAAATGTGGATGAGAGTCAGGTCTAAACGTAGACCAGAGTCAGGACTAAACGTGTACCAGAGTCAGGACTAAACATGGACGAGAGTCAGGACAAAACGTGGGCCAGAGTCGGGACAAAACGTGGACGAGAGTCGGGACAAAACGTGGGCGAGAGTCGGGACTGAACGCGGGCCAGAGTCGGGACTAAACGCGGGCCAGAGTCGGGACTAAACGCGGGCCAGAGTCGGGACTAAACGCGGGCCAGAGTCGGGACTAAACGCGGGCCAGAGTCGGGACTAAACGTGGGCCAGAGTCGGGACTAAACGTGGGCCAGAGTCGGGACTAAACGTGGTCGAGAGTCTGGACTAAAACATTTCAGTTTTATGCAGCTAAACTCTGAAACAGTGTTTGTGAAGACATGAGACTGGTTCTGCTCTGACAATGTTCAAATCAAACAGGTTTTTATTAGCACTTTTTTTCTTTTTAGTTCTTCTGTTTATACAATGCATACTTGTCTAGCTACGTAATGTGTGTTTTGTCCAGTTTCTTCTGTAAACTTGTCTTGCTGTGTGTTGTAGAAATGGTGACAAAGATCTGCACTGACAGTGGACAGTGGTTTCTTCATCCAGAGAGCAACAGAACCTGGACAAACTTCACCAGATGTAACGCCCACACCACCGAGGGACGAGTGGTGAGACACACATTTAATAAAGTTCTGCTAATTTACACTCAAGGAAAAAAGAAGAAACGCAACATTTTAATTTTGGAAAATTCCATAGAAAACTAGTTCATTTGTAAAAATGTGTTAGCATCCTGATTTGAGTCCATAAGCTGAAGACAGGTGAACAGATTTCTTGGTTTGGCTTGACTGGTTGTGAGAACCATAAAGAGTGCATTACAGGGTGGTTTATGTTTGAAACTCAGAGTTGACTTTTACCGCTGGTTAACTGTGCTCAAGTCTTCTCTATAAAAGGCACCAGAATGAAGCCAAAAACACACGATTGTCTCAACCAGAGAGGGATGGAGCTATGGACGCTGTTGTCTTGTGTCTCCAGGGTGTTTGGAGTCATCGCTCTACCATTAGTCGTCTTGTTCTTCTAACGACCGCCCTCGTACTGGTGGCCCCCGTGTAACGACCGCCCTCGTACTGGTGGCCCCCGTGTAACGACCGCCCTCGTACTGGTGGCCCCCGTGTAACGACCGCTGCACAAGACCAACCCCACTCTGGTCTTTGGTCTTAGAAAGTTTTACAGCGCGGTTTGTGGGAGAAGGAGACGAGAGGAAAAGAGTGATGTGTGTGGAACCAGGGCTTCGGGTGGATTTGTGTTTCCTTCACTGTTTAAAACGCACTGACCAAGGTCCCACAGCTCAGTGTGTGAGTGTGGGCAGACTGGATTCAAGCCGCTGTCAGAGCCTTCGCCCCGCGTGCACGCACAAATAGACTTATTTAGCTTTCTTTCTTCTTTTATGTAAAATCATAGAGCGTACCTTCAGCTTTATTACAGGGTAGTAGGTACGTCCAATGTTTTCTGATGATATGGTCAGAATAAATAAGCTGTTTCTAACAATCTTTCAGGCAAAATCATCGGGCCTTTGGATCTTTGTTTTTGTTAATGACGTCATTGACTAGTCAGAGTCGACGCGACTAACGCTCTCGACTAAATTCAGTAGTCGTGCAACCCCTAACCAGGTCCACAGCCCAGACCATTGGGACACACCACAGGCCAGTGTCTCCAGAACCATCCGTAATCTCCTCTGCGCTGACGATATTCACCATATGGGCCGTATGTTGGATCAGTGCTTAGAGTTCGGGTCGAATGGTGCACTCACATCAACGTTGGTCCCAATGGTCCCATTGAAAATGTCTGGGATCTGCTCAGTGTGTGTGTCCACCGACGTGAACATCCTCCTGAAGAATGGATCAACTCAGACACTACTGTCGATCCATGAGGCTGAATAACCTCTGTCCAGGGCCAACGGGGGTCAGTGAACTATTGACAGTCTGATGAAACTCTGTCACTTTTGGTTTGGGGGTTGCTCTATTGTTTGGTTGTGTTATTGGACTGAAAATGTGTAAACGCCACAAGAGTTGGCCTGAGGATTAGAAATGGATGTAGAGTTCATATGAAACAGGCTTTGAAAACTGAGTGTTGTGTTTCTTTTGTCCCTGAGTGTATAATATATCTTTCTTTATCAACTCGTAATCACAATCAGTCGACTACAAAGTGCCATAATTTCCTTCTCAAACTACAATAGCTCTTCTGATTTTCTGCATTAAAGCTGTTTATTGTGTAGGTCTTTAAACAGCTAACATGTCCTTGATTTATGAATTTGTCTGCTCTCTCATGTGGTTCATTTTTGTAGAATGCAGAACAGAATAATGTTTTGGTGCTTGCAGAGTCTCTAAAGCGGAGGGTAACTGTCCCTGGGGAGATGCATAAATATAAATATATGTACATGTGAACACAATGGCCTTTGAAGCACTCAGAGCAGGTCACGGTATAGAAGAGATTTAAAAAGGTCACGTTAACATTTACAAAGAGATCGGCTCATTTTAATGGAACAGAAAACCAGGCTGTAGGTTATTCACTGTAATGAAAGAGTAGGTTGTGTTCAGGAGTACAAATTAATGTTAGAATAAAACACTGACATAATGTTTTTTATTTGGCTTTAGAAATGTCCTAGTGTCTTGTAACAGCTGGGCCTGCTCCTGAAGGATTTAATCTTAGGAATTTGGAAATAAAATCATGTTTGGAGCATTTTATGATTAACCCGTTCATTTGTCCAGTGTTCTTGGAAAAATATATTTAGGTCATGACTAAATGTATGATTTAAAGCAGGGCTATTCAACTTAATTTTCCAAAGGGCCAGATTTTCTCAAGGACCGTGACTTCTGGGCCAGGTAGGAGCATGATATGTCACCGCTTTTGACTTGAGGTAAAAAAAAAATTTTAATAATTAAATTTGAACCTGGTTTATTTCAGCATTAAACCAGATCTTATCCAAGACCAAACAAGGTCTAGAGCAGAATTACACCAGGACTGAAACAGGACCAAATAAAGTCTATGGTATACACTAGGGCTTGCACCGACTAGTCGACTAGTCGACTATAAAGGTCCCCGCGACTACTTTGAGAGGTAGTCGACTAGTCGAAGAATAATTAAATCAGAGGTTGGCTTAAGAAAAAGCTCTTTTAAACTTGCATTTCTAACACATAAATGTCAGCAACTCGTCCGTCTTTTTCCCCGGCCCGTTCTACGTCTCTCCCCGCGCTGTTCTTCCGCCCCGGGATGCTTTGTCCCTTCGCTTTGGCACACTGGAGCGTGCTGTAGACAACCCCTGCCTTGCGTAGCGCACGGACACTCTGTGGCTCCACTACCGAGCACGACACCGGCTCCACTCCAATAACGCACGAACTGTCCGTCCCAAAACGCTTTGTCTAGCCGAGCGCGTTATATAGCCGCACGGCTCAAAGCGCTCGGACTGTTCGCTCCAACGCGCCCTGACCAGCCGTCTCCAAGCGCACATCGTCTCCCTGGATCCGAGTCTGTGGATCTACACTGGTCTTACGTTTTACAGCGCGGTTTGTGGGAGAAGGAGACGAGAGGTAAAGAGTGATGAGTGATGTGTGTGGAACCAGCTGCTTCAGGTGGATTTGTGTTTCCTTCACTGTTCAAAACGCACTGACCAAACGTCCCACAGCTCAGTGTGTGAGTGTGGGCAGACTGGATCCAAGCCGCTGTCAGAGCGAGAGCCTCCGCCCCTCGCACACGCACAAATAGCCTTATTTAGCTTTTATTTTCTTCTTTTATGTAAAATCAAAGAGCCTACATTCAGCTTTATTATAGGGCATTAAGTACGTCTAATGTTTTCTGATGATATGGTCAGAATAAATAAGCTGTTTCTAACAATCTTTCAGGCAAAATCATCGTGCCTTTGGATCTTTGTTTTTGTTAATGACGTCATCGACTAGTCAGAGTCGACGCGACTAACGCTCTCGACTAGTCGACTACTAAAATTCACTAGTCGTGCAACCCCTAGTATACACCAGGGGTCACCAATAAAATTTAACCAGGGTCCAGATGGGGAAATTTTTTTCTAAGCCAAGGTCCTTTATTTTATAATTAAATATACATACAAAATGTATATGTTTTCAAAATATCCAATAATATTCTGTTTTACATTACAAACTTTGCTTTTAAATGACTTTTTTGACGGACCCCTTTAAAAGTGTACTTGAGGGATAAGCCTGACCTGATGTGGAGGAGTTGATAAAGTCATTTTAACTTTGTTCTGATTAGCTGATTGGCAATAGAACACATTCAATAACCCTGTCCAATGTTACGAGAGAAAGAGAAATTACAAACAGTGCTCTGCATCGCGTTCATTATGTGCACACGCGGGCACACGCACAACCACGTTCTTAACTCTTTCCCTGCCAATGACGGGAATTTCCGTCATAAGCTTTTTTTTACGTGCGGCGATAGAGCGCTCTCTGATGTACGTATTGAATTCATCAGCATTAAAATAGCATGATGCAGTTTCATATATTCACCACCGGAGTACAGTATCGCATTAGCACAAAAGCGCAGCGGAAGTCAGAGGACGGAAAACTCACGTGTTGTTCTATTTACATTACGAAGCGCAGTCGGCTGTGTTTACGTGATCATCCGCCTCTAAAGGATCGGTTTTCATTATCAAACGGATTACAGGCAACACATCTTGGACTAAAAACATTGTTGAGTAAGTTTAGAGCAGATATTTGATCTTTAAAATGAAGAAAAGACGATCCTACTGGACTAGGACTGGACTAGGACTCTGAGGAGAACGACACATGCAGCGAGTCTGGAAGAGAAAAACTAAACTTTCTCCTCTGTGAGCGATCCATAAGTGTCAGAGTGAGTAAAACTACTGTATTTCTTCATGTTTTAAGGGTTAAATATAATGTTTCCCTCGTGAAAGCGTCTGAATCTATAGAATCTGTATCAGAAAGTAGAAAAAGTCCTGTGATGTCTCCTCGTCTGTAACACAGCTTTTGTTGGTTTAAAGATGAAAAAGACACTCGACCTCATTGTTTTAATCATGTGAAGCTTGTATTTTTATCCTAAAAACATTATTTAATTGTAGTAGTTAATTTTCTTTCACCAAAAAGTAGAACAGACAAAAATAACACTGACATGAAGTTTGATTTAGAAAAAGGGCGTTATCTCAAAAGTTTCTCATCAAACGCTGAAATCTAATGAAAACAAGGAATTTCAAATGCGTATAAAAAGAGAAGGGAATAATTTAGAATAAGATTTATTTTTTTAAATGAAAGTAGACACTTGTAGGTCTCATTTGGTGTATAACATGTCATGATTCCAGTTGCACAAGGTTTTTTGTGGAGCTGTGAATGTTGCTTAAAATTAGCAAAAAGTCCTGGCAGGGAAGGAGGGTCAAAGTGAGAATAGGGCTGGCAGTGAAAGAGTTAAAGTAGGCTAGGCAGCCTTTCTGTCTCTTTCTGTCTCTGTCAGTGCCAAACACGAGAAGGACGAGTCACAGCGCCGATGTGTGTGCGCTTCTATTGCTTCACTCAGTCTGCGCAGCGCTTCTTTACAGAATCACGTCTACATTCTCCAGCCTCCCTGCGAGTGTTTGGCCCGAGGGGTGCACGGCCCGGTCTGGGCGGGGCGGTGCTTTCGGTGACCTGGGGTACACACTGTAAAAAGAGACCATTTTAAACTGGATGATGAGTGAAAAACTGCTAGAATTAAGTCAGATTTATTTTTATTCGAGCATATTTTAACTGTCTTAAAACAAGATTTGCCAATTGGTTTACCAAAATATGAAAAATACAGCATTTTCTCACTGGAATTAGTCACAAAATGCAACTGGAACTGAAACCAGAAAAAATACATCAGATCCATTGGCACACCTTCGTTTCAGACAGTAAAAATATAAGAAAATCAAAAACCTTCGAGCTCTTACTGACACATTAAGACATTTTAAATTAAAACGCATCAAGACTCATCGAGAAAAGTGAATGATGCAGACTGTACACTTCACGTGAACGCTGCTTATTGCTCTATATTATTTCACTAAAGCGTTTTCTCTGTTTTTCTCTTCCAGACGGCGATGAACCTGTTTTACTTGGCTCTGATTGGACACGGCCTCTCGCTGACGTCGCTCTTTGTGTCTCTGGGAATCTTCTTTCACTTCAAGTCCGTCTCTTTCTCTCACACACACATATATTATTATTATTATTTCTCTCCGTCTGAAACTCTTTCCTGTGTGTTTTTAACAGGAGCCTGAGCTGTCAGAGGATCACGCTCCATAAAAACCTCTTCTTCTCCTTCGTCCTGAACTCCATCATCACCATCATCTGGCTCACAGCTGTGGCCAACAACCAGGAGCTGGTGCAGAGGAACCCCGTAAGGACACGTTTATTCTGTTAGACCAGAGGGTTATTATTCTCCTAACGCGCTGATCTCACACACTGACTCAGCTTTAGCAGGTTTTGGGCAGATGAATAATACACAGTTCACAATCACACATCAATAGAATTTTCCGTTTTTCTCAATGTGATGTTTATTCATCTTGGTCCCACTTTTCTTGGCATTGTACTTCCAGGTTAGCTGCTGTTGGCTTTTAGAATTCAGTCACTGCCTCACCTTAACAGAGTCAAACAGGAAGTGCATTGCCAAGAAAAGTAGAATAACCTGGAGTTTACACCAGGAGCTGCAGCAGAGAGGCATATATGTGTATTTTCAGTGTTAATCTACACCAGACGTGTCAGAAATGCTTCAACAACACGAGCCTGAGCATCTACACACATTGATAAACCTAAAAACTGCTCAAGTGTTGGTCAGGTGAGGAAGAGCTTAAAACTGATGTGATGTTTTTCTAAGAACATCGACAAGCTGCAGCTGCTGCATTTGCATAATTTTTCCGTCAAAGTTTTTCCTATTTCACGTTGTACTAATTCCCTTAAAAAAGTTGTCTTTTGTTATATGTTGTAGACAAAGCGACGTCTGTAACAGCAGGAAAAGTGCAGCTTCTGAAGCAGGTTTTTATAAAGAAAAGTTGTAAAAGTCAGGGTTTTCATGGAGGCCAGGAAAACTGGATAACTAGCCTAGTCCGATTTAAACTGGTTTTCCAAAGCACATGTAAACTCGGGCAGACCTATTGAGAAGCTGTAAACCGGTTTTCGGAAAACCAGTTGGCGCATGTGGTCCCGACCGATTGTAGTCTGATTTCATGTAAACAGACAATCGGTCTGCAGCTGGACAAATGCAACTGAGCAGCTCACAACCCCTGTCCACTGCACATTCCAACAATAAATTAAGAATTTTAGAACTATAAAGTGCCTTGCACAAAGTGGCTCACACAATCTCACATTTAACTCCATGTTTAACACTGTTCTAAATGTTTAAAACAGTCCTACATGTCCCTGAAAAAAACTGTGTGTCATTTAACAGACAGTATTACAAACAGATAATAAAATAAACAACATTACCTATGTTAAAGTAATTCAACAAATTACAGCCTCAATCTCTTGTGCATGTAAACAGTAGCAAAACTGGTCTGACCGGTTTCAGGGGAAAACCAAGTAGAGTCCGGTTTTCTAGCCTAGTCTGAATTCCCTGGTCCCATGCAAACAGAAGCTCCACGCACACATTGAGACTCACTGTGGTCATGAGCCTGGGCAGAGGTGCTGTGGGTCGGGAGCTTTCGCTTTTGGCTTTTAGCTTTTGGCACATGGACCACTCAGTGTCTGACAACACCGAGTGGTGCATGTCCTCACTTCTTCCCGGGCCATAGCGCCTCTGTCCTGAGCACGCAAGTCTCTGTATGTGCGTGGAACTTCTGTTCACATAATTCGCTCACACTTTTGCGAATTTTCCTTATAAAAACATGGTTCAAATGCTGCATATTTCCTGTTGTTACAGCCATTGATGCGTTTACAGCAGATGACAAAACATAACTTTAAAAAAAAAAAGATTGCTTCAGGACTTGCCCAAAATCTCTCGTCTGATTTTCATTTCATTGGAGTAAACTGTGTCACTAGTGACCTTTGTCAATCTGAGACTGGAAGACGTTAGTGCATAACCCCTATTGAGAGTAAGGTGAATACTTTCATTTGTTAAAACTGCACAACATACAGGTCGCTCCGACAATAGTTTCTCTATTACATACATCCCTTCTAAATCACTGCTCTGTGTCAGTCACCATCACAACCAATACACACAAGAGAGAACTAGCCATTGAGTTATGATAATGACCAGAGCTAATGTATCCATGGTAACCTATAGCAACGGTTATCTAGTTCCAGCAGCCATCTTGTGTAAGGAGAGTCACTAAAGATCTCATACAAACTAACAGGAAGATGAATCTATCAAATCCAGCCCAGTGCAGCGTTATTAGGCTGAATTTTTACATTCCCACTTCAAACAACATATTTTATTTACATTTCTTCCCAAGCTCTACAGAAGGCCAATAACACACAGAAATAGTCTCTGACCAGGTGAGGTTGTGTGTAATTTGGAGCTGATGGCGCTGTCATTACTCCAGTTGGAACGCAGTGTGATTTGGCCCAGTGTTCGACTTTCACGTCCCCAGATACTTCAGTGAAAGTGCTCACGTTTCTATAGCAACCATACTTGAACCAAACCTTATTTTTGCAGATTCGTTTAGACCAATTTACACTCGGAATTTACTACTCTTTTGTCTGAGAATTACTTGCTCAAAATTGGTTTAAACGCGGTAGAAACATGTTTGGAAACGGACCTTTGCTGAGTTTTTGCTGAGACTTTCTGCTCTTGTTTCTGGTTTTTCTGCAGACGAGCTGTAAAGTGTCCCAGTTCATCCACCTGTACCTGTTTGGGTGTAATTACTTCTGGATGCTGTGCGAGGGCATTTACCTTCACACTCTGATCGTGGTGGCCGTGTTTGCGGAGAAACAGCACCTGCTCTGGTACTACCTCCTCGGATGGGGTAAGAATCACTCACTTTCACGTCTCTGCTGTACAAAGTGTCCTGGGGTTTTCTGTTAAAAGTAATTGGACAAGATCGTTTTGTTCTTTCGCTCATGATCAAAGGTCAGAGAACTTTTGTTTCCTTTCATAGTGACCTGCCTAAAATAGAAACCTGAAGAAGCACAGTGAAGGAAAGATTCACTTTCAATAGACGAACAGGCTGTAAATGTGACTGACTTAAGACCCGTGCACATAGGACGCAATCTGATGCTGCCGTGAAATATATTTATCTAACAAGTTCAATGCTTGCCGTGTAACCCGGAATTTACACCAGGAGATGCAGCAGCGCGTAACTTAGGCAGAGTGACATATGCGCGTTTTCAGAAGCGGCAATTTACACTAAATGCATCACAACGGCTCCAACAACGTGAGCTTGAGCATCTACACACAAGAATAAACCTAAAAAACTGCTCACATTATTTATTGGTCAGGTGAGGAAGAGCTTAAAACTGTGAATCAGAGGTGCGATGTTTGTCAAAAAGCAACGACAAGCCGTGGCTGCTGCATTTGCTTTTTTTTTATTCATCAAAGTTTTTGCCTGGTTCACGTTGTACAGAACTATAATTTTTCTTCTATATTTCACCCGGTCCTGCAATTAATAGTGTGTAGTGTAAATCTCTCGCTTGCTCTCTCATACACATGCGCGCGCACTGGCGCAAACAGGCTCGCGCAGCACCGGGGAGAGCAGCCTGGAGGAGGAAAACAGCCGCAGGTAGAGCTAAAACCGCTCATACAAAATGAATGTGAACAAAAGCAAGTGTTGATTCCACAAACAGGTTCGTTACACACTTAGCTGTAAAATGATGTGGGTTTATACTGTAAGTAAGTAAGTAAGTAATCTTTATTTGTATAACCACACATTGATGTTGGAAAGTTTGCAACGTGTTTCCAAACTAACAACAAACTTGTTCTAATCTATTAGTCGTTCACGGAGCTTCTAGACACGATACACGTTGTGGCTGTAATCGTATTTTGAAAGAAATTGGAACTTTAATTTGTCTCTGCGCGGCTATTTCCTGTGTTTTTCCTGCTAAAAAGCCCGGGAGACGCACTGTTGACGCTGATAAATTAGAACTCCTAATTTGAGCGGCGCGTAGTGTATTTACGTCCGTCAGATGCTCATCTCACACTGCTAGTATATAACTGTTCGAACCACATCAGGCTTGATTCTAATATGAGTTACGCGCTGCTACTGCACCGCTATAAATTGGGGTAGGTAAGCGATCATGGACAAGAGACCTAATCCTGTTGAGATCAGCCCAAAACACCACTGTTTTCTCGTTTCCTTGGTGCGCAGGTCAAATAAAGCCTTGCGCTCTCCATTTGCGTCGCTTCAGTTTAAAAAATCCATCTGGAGCGAGTGCAGCAGCCTCTCTTAACGCTATAATTTCTTTGCTCTGGTCGGCTGCACATCAGAACGCTCCTCCGCTGACTGACACATACACATGAATAGGATTTCAAGCTAAATTTGCTGCTCATTGCGTCCTATCTGCACGGGCCATTAGAGTTTAAGTCTGTAGAGCCAGAGTCTATTAGCAGAGGGAAGCGACTCATCCAGCAGAATGAGTACAGAGAAAGGGAGGAGGTAGATAAACCGTCTGCATGTGGAATTGTTAGGCTACACAATTTTCAGCTATTCTTTAATACTGTTGTCATTATTATATTAAAACTGCAGTACTGTTTATTATATTGATACAGAAAACTGGTTTAAACAAATATGTGTTTGGGGCAGTGATGTGTTTTTGCTTCAGTTGGAAACAGCAGGACATCAGTGTTTTTTCTTCACAGACCCAGGAGCTTTTTTTCTGTTTGTTTCAGGCTAAAACACCTCATTTAAACTCATCCTTGTCAGTGTAGGAAGTTTTTATAAAGTTACCAAATGGTGCACACGGTACCAGTTATTTTTAGCACAGAGTTTACAATGTGTTCTGGAGGTTTTAATCTTTGTGGACACTTTATTCCACCAGTCCAAACAGTAATCACAGCAGAAATCTGTAAGGCTCTCAGGGCTTGACTTTCGCTGCTTCTAAAAACGCCATGATGTCTTCCAAATTTGTTTCACTCGCTTTGACTCAAGCGCTGCACTGCCCCTTAATCGCCACTCCCGAGAGCCACACAAACTATGTTGAACTGTTGTTTTTCAGATAGATCTAAGAATCTATCCAATTCTGTCCACGCCATGCGGATTTTCACTGTGATCACCGACCCAAATGCATAAACTAAACTTAAATGTTAGAGCAAATGTGACTTTTGTGAGCACAATTTACAGCAGCGTCATTAGAGTGGAAAGAAAACATTTGATGCACTTAAAGATCACTAAATATCACCAATAATTCTATGTTCTCTGTAGGATTCCCTCTGATTCCTGCGTCGATCCACGCCATCGCCAGAAGTTACTACTACAACGACAAGTAAGACTTTTACTGCTCCGGTTTGAGCTCTGGACTCTAGTTTCTATCGTCGTACACTGAGTGCGAGTTTGATTTGTGTCGGGACTTGTGCGAATCCCACAAGACTTAAAAATAGCGTCAAGCCAATGTGCCCTTGTACACAGACCTCGGAGCAGAACGCCTGCATGTGTGGAGTTTACAGGGGGCTACGGTATCAGTAAACTAGGAATAAGTCTGTGTGTTGTATACGTGATAACGCAACTTCACAAAAAACATATCTGAAGTCATTTTTGTTCATCGTAGGAGTCGCTCTTTCTCTCTGAGCGCATACGTCCACACGCACACTGAGATGAACAGTGTATTAGCGCTGCTTATAAACACTTTAGTCTGTGGTTTTCTCTGTCCATACTCGTGTTACTGTTGTTAGCGAGGGCTAGCTAAAACTGCGCTAACTCTAACTTATTGGTGTTAGAGGGACAGATCCTAAGCTTAGGCTTAATAGGCTTTAATTTCAATAAAAATAAATTCCGACTTGCTTGATATATGAATTGGCTAATAACTTTAATATTACAACACAGATTTATCAAGCATTTGCTCATGTGCAAATGAATTAGGTGGAGCAAAAACGTGGCGTAGCTGACACCAAAGATGCAGATTTTGAGGTGGTGCAGATCTCTTTTGTGTTATATGTTATATGTACATCTTCCAATCGTATAAAGTTTGCATAAATTGCTCGCAAATAACCTGACATTTATTTCAGTTTGCACCCGCAATTTAGCACCTTGATAAATCAGGCCCTTAGACCATATTTTAATAACTAATGGTATAAATGTCGCATCTCAGTTCAGTTTAGAAAACTTTATTTATCCTCATTTGCAGTCAACGTCACAGAATAGAAACACAATAAAAATACAACATCAACTAGTCAAGTGCAGTGACATACAGTGGACAACAAAGCTGCATCAGTCCG
Organism: Mugilogobius chulae; assembly: GCA_038363315.1. Taxonomy (NCBI): domain Eukaryota; kingdom Metazoa; phylum Chordata; class Actinopteri; order Gobiiformes; family Gobiidae; genus Mugilogobius; species Mugilogobius chulae. Next base: position 26,866,589 of record CM076396.1, read on the forward strand.
ACTTTCAAGTCAAAATATGAACTGTCTCGCGGGCATCCACGTGAATTTGCACAACTTTGGGCAAATCTAGACTGCAGTGGACTGGAGCTGGTGTACAATTTACTTCACCAGAAACTCTCACGTGTCTTGAACAAAACTCCTCAAAGTCAGTGTTCAGGAGGGCGTAGTTGATCTCTGATGTTTGTTTTCCGTTTATTTCTTTCCACAGTTGTTGGATCAGCTCTAAAACGTCGCTGCTCTACATTATCCACGGCCCCATCTGTGCTGCTTTGCTGGTAAGTTTAGTTTTCTACTGATATCACACTAATAACTGCTCTGTAAGTGTAAGTCATATACTATAGAACATCTGACTCTTTCTCTCTGTGCAGGTGAACTTGTTCTTCCTCTTAAACATCGTGCGCGTCCTCATCACCAAACTCAAAGTGACGCACCAGGCCGAGTCCAGCTTGTACATGAAAGCTGTGAGGGCCACGCTGATCCTGGTTCCTCTGCTCGGGATCCAGTACGTCCTCCTGCCGTACAAACCCGAGGGCCGCGTGTCGTCCGAGATCTACGACTACATCATGCACATCCTCATGCACTACCAGGTGAGCGCAGGACCATCAGACACACACTCACGCACTACCAGGTGAGCGTAGGACCATCAGACACACACTCACGCACTACCAGGTGAGCGTAGGACCGTCTGACACACACTCACGCACTACCAGGTGAGCGCAGGACCATCAGACACACACTCACGCACTACCAGGTGAGCACGGGACTGTCAGACACACTCACGCACTACCAGGTGAGCGTAGGACCGTCAGACACACACTCACGCACTACCAGGTGAGCGTAGGACCATCAGACACACACTCACGCACTACCAGGTGAGCGCAGGACCATCAGACACACACTCACGCACTACCAGGTGAGCGTAGGACCATCAGACACACACTCATGCACTACCAGGTGAGCGTAGGACCATCAGACACACACTCAAGCACTACCAGGTGAGCGTAGGACCGTCAGACACACACTCACGCACTACCAGGTGAGCGTAGGACCGTCAGACACACACTCACGGACTACCAGGTGAGCGTAGGCCCGTCAGACACACACTCACGCACTACCAGGTGAGCGTAGGACCGTCAGACACACACTCACGCACTACCAGGTGAGCGTAGGACCGTCAGACACACACTCACGCACTACCAGGTGAGCGTAGGCCCGTCAGACACACACTCACGCACTACCAGGTGAGCGAAGGACCGTCAGACACACACTCACGCACTACCAGGTGAGCACGGGACTGTCAGACACACTCACGCACTACCAGGTGAGCGTAGGACCATCAGACACACACTCACGCACTACCAGGTGAGCGCAGGACCGTCAGACACACACTCACGCACTACCAGGTGAGCGTAGGACCATCAGACACACACTCACGCACTACCAGGTGAGCGCAGGACCATCAGACACACACTCACGCACTACCAGGTGAGCGAAGGACCGTCAGACACACACTCACGCACTACCAGGTGAGCGTAGGACCGTCAGACACACACTCAAGCACTACCAGGTGAGCGTAGGACCATCAGACACACACTCACGCACTACCAGGTGAGCACGGGACTGTCAGACACACTCACGCACTACCAGGTGAGCGCAGGACCGTCAGACACACACTCACGCACTACCAGGTGAGCGTAGGACCATCAGACACACACTCACGCACTACCAGGTGAGCGCAGGACCAACAGACACAATAGACATCTACATGTTAGTGAAGAAGACAGCAATTTTTCAGCCTTCCACATATTTCAATAGGGTTTGATTTTTATAAATCTTTTTAAATTGCACTAAATTAGTAAATCAACCCCTCGAGTGGAAATGCACATACTTTTAAGAGTGGTTCTGTAAGGCTGTTTTTGAAAATGTAATTGACCTCTCAAGCTGTACTTGAGTTCTTTTGTATAGAACCCTTTTTGAATAGTTTCAGGAAGCAAACGTAATTTTGCTTTGAATAGAAAGTCACATGTTTTGAGCTGTACTAGATCCCAAAATTTCAATATCCTTGATTAAAAAAAAAATTCTATTTGTATGTTCATTATATCCTACTGAATCGATTATTCTTAAGGCCTTTTTTTGTAGTTTGAACAGCACTTCCAAGTTACTTCTGTATGAGTGATAAAATGCGTCAGGTTGCACCAAAATTAACTTATTTTTTTCAAAAATCTCAGGGGAGGACCCCAGACCCCCCACTCATGGACTATTGGGCTGTCTTGGCAAAACATTCTAAATATTGGTGATGCAGATGTCGTGATTACATAAAATCCTTGTTGCAAATGTCCTGGTAATGTTCTGGGAAATGTTTTTGGGATATGAGTGGGTACCTTGCTCACGCACTACCAGGTGAGCGCAGGACCATTGTTCTAGGCCTGTCACGATAGTGACTATATCGAGTTATCGTACGATATATAAAAACATTTTGAAACTCAAATAAATGTGCTTGCGCATTTATGGCGCAAAAGCAATTCAGCTGCGGCAAAACATCAGGCAGAATCCAAACAACTTATCACCATTAACACCATGCTTTCAGCTTTGGTAGAAAGGAAAGGTAAAAATACGACAGCGTGCAAAGAGGTGGGATGAGGAAGTCAACACGGCTCAAATTCAATAAAGGAAAGAACTGAAATGTCCAAGACTTTGCCTCTGGCGAGTGCGTGTTGCTCATGAAGACGCACACTGAGAACAGAAGAGACCAGTGCAGGTGTTTGTGTGTGTCCGCTCCTCGCACTCATGTCCACTCATCTTCCTCCTGAGCTGCTTATCCACTACTTCGTCGCTCTGTGAGTCAAAAAGTAAAACTTTCCAAGCGCCACAGCACGTAAAAGAGAAAACACGGGCCAACAAAGTAGCCTATAAACAGCGCGTTCATGCATTTTCTGGCGTTTGTTTTCAACACTGTGGGCAATTCACTTTTCATTTTTTGGGGGTCTCAAGCTTTTTAGAGACGTGATCAGCGACATCCGTGACTTAAAACAACAACACCCGCTCTTCCAAACTCTTCATCTACCGTAGGGTTTTACTCGCAGAACCAACGCGTGCACTTGCCGAGCGGCCAATGGCTCAGAGCGGGCTGAACGGGCCCATAGTCTTGGCTCTGCAGATGTGTTTTTGTTTCAACATAAAGCTATGCATTGCCCTGGTTTAGGGTTTACCCCCAACAGACAAGTGACGTCTGTTGTGGTGTGTCGTTGCCATGGCTCAAAAAAGGTTTGGAAACACTGACTAAGCAAGCCTAAAATGAATCAGCACAAATATAAAAGCCACTTTTAAGATGTTCTATACAAACTAAGACTTAGAGCTCATCTTATTCAAACAAGCTTTGAATCAGATCCAAATAAGACTTGTATAAACCCATTAAAACCGTGTTAAATCCAGTCTCAACCAGATCTGAAGCAGGACCAGCCTGATTGCCAGTTCCACCGTATTGATCGCTGCATTAATTATTCATAGCTCCAGTCTTTTCTTGTTAAACTTTTGGTAATTACACAGAATCCCTGGTGCCCGTGTGGTTCCGCAGTCGCCTTTCCAAACCCGGAGAACAGAATTAAAAAGAAAAGTGTTGTAGTTTAGTAAATGATGGAGCGCGATGTTGTTCTGGGTCGGACGCTTCCCATCGGCCCCTGTGTTTACTTTAGGCTGGTCGGAGGAAGGAAATATTATGGTAAGTGCTTGGATGTTTGTGCTGTGTATCAGATCCAGGTCACTTCCTCCAAAGCAGCTTCTGGAGAACTTTGTACCAGCGACGCCGGCCTCCTTTTCAAAGAGTGGATGTCTTCAAACTTCCTCAACTTAAATGAGAGGAAAACTGAAATAGTGTTTGTTGGTGATCCTGATCTCTTTAGTTTTAACTGAACATAAGGCACATTTATGTCTAATTGATGTTCTTCTGCTAAAAGTCTTGGAGTTTTATTGAAACTAGAAAAGCAGATAAATTTATAGGTTAAAACCAACTTTTTCCAGCTAAGGCTTTTCCCAGTTTGAGAATCAGTTTGAAAAAGTTGTGCATGCACCTATTACAACCTGATTGGACTTGTAACTACTTTTGTTTGAATCAGTCCTCCATTCATCGTTTACAAATAGTTCATTCTCTCCTGTATTGGCTTCTTTGCACTGGCTGCCTGTAGCTTTCAGAATATATTTTTAAATCGTATTGCTTGTTTTTAACTCTCTTCATTGTCTGGCACCACCGTTTTGTCAGAAAAGCTGGTTCTGCACAGTCCAGCCAGAGCACCAGATCTTTTGGACGGTCCAAAGTCCAGACTAAAGACGAAAGGAAACAAAGCGTTCTCAAGAGCTGGACAAAATTGTAGAATTCTCTCGCTCTTAATATAAGAAAGGACACTTCAGTTAAGAATTTCAAAAGTCTTTTGAAAACACACTTTTTTGCATTGGCTTTAACTCTAGATTATATTTTTACTACAAGTTCTTTAAATGTATTTTTCTTTTCGTTTTTAAAACTAACTTCATTGACTTGACATAATACAGAAACACTTTAGTTAGGTTTTTTGTGGTGTCAGGGGTTTGGCTCAAGACCCCGACAACTGAATGATGAGGAGAGATGACGGGCCACTAGGCCCAGGGGCCGTCACAGTGGCCTCTAAAAGGATTAAACTGAAGTTTTTGATTTTTGATTTGCACATTTGTTCATTTATCTGCCGTTTTTGCACAAGTATAAACCTCAGATTGACCTGAAACCACTGGTCATGTAAAACAAGGTTTGACTAGTCTCATTCACTTTTTGGATCACAACAAAAAACTGTATTTAAATTAGATTAATTTTACTTGCCACACATCTGTGTTAAATATTACTGGCCTGCAGAATGTTATGACACAACGTCAAACAAACTATTGCAAGCTTTGACATTTGTAGCTCCTTGATTAAATTTGTAATGGATTCATAATTTTCAGAATGTTTGTAATGATCAAACCGGGACTGTTCATGTCGCTCTGCTCACTCACTGCAGCTCCAGAGTGTTCACATGTTCTCTGTGTCTCTCTGAAGCGTCTGTCGTGGACCCGGGTTAAGTTTAGAGGACACACTCCTGCAGCACGTTCTCCGGTTTAAATCTGGACCGAGATTTACTGAGCTGTCACAACCCGGATACTCTGCATACCTCAGCATACCAGAGTCCGAGGAGGTCTACGGTTACACAACAAGACCAGAGCAGGACTAAAACAGGACTAAAGCAGGTCTAACTGAGTCTGAGGAGGTCTACGGTTACACAAAAAGATCAGAGCAGGACTAAAACAGGACTAAAGCAGGTCTAACCGAGTCTGAGGAGGTCTACGGTTACACAACAAGACTAAAGAGGGACTAAAGCAGGACTAAAGCAGGTCTAACAGAGTCTGAGGAGGTCTACGGTTACACAACAAGACCAGAGCAGGACTAAAACAGGTCTAACAGAGTCTGAGGAGCTCTACGGTTACACAACAAGACTAAAGAGGGCCTAAAACAGGACTAAAGCAGGACCAAAGCAGGACTAACCAGGACACTGCTACGGTCTATAGTTACAGTTAGTTAGTAGGAAGGGTCATGTTAAAAACAGTAAAGATATTAAAATAATCGTATATCAGAATGACAACTGCAACATGAACTGAATTTGCATATCTGAGGAAACGCAACTGTTTGTTACAGATCTTTCCTTTTTTGACTAAAAACTTTATATGTTTATTGATTTGTGCTTGTTCTCTTCCTAATAACAGTCAAACCAGCGTTTTCTGCTCACTGAACTCTCTCCAGTGACACTAGAGTTACACCATGAGCTAAACTGACAGACCGAAGAGTGGGGTCGGAATGAGCGTTTGGTCATCGACATGGGCGTAGTTAGGCCTAACTGTTGCAGGGTCCAGGGTAAAAGGAGAAGTAATTATTAAGCAAGATTAATGTTACACAGTGAACTGTGAAGAGAAACAACATAATAACATTGAACACCTATGCCGTGGAAATATTGAGGGGGTTAAAATCAGCGTGGCCAAATATTGCGGGGGTCATGACCCCCCTAACCCCCTGTAAATTACGCCTGTGCCTGTACTACAAACTACAAAATTCAATGTTAGTATTAAAAAATCAGTTTCTTGCTCACCATCTGGACTCACGACATCATCACTAAAGCTGTCGTTCTGCAAAATCTGTTCATTTCTTTACCATAAACAGTCTGTAAAAATGTTTGTGTCTGTATTTAACTAATTTACAATGTCCTTTTCTGTTTTCCAGGGTTTACTCGTGGCCACAATCTTCTGCTTCTTCAACGGAGAGGTGAGACCTACCACAAATATTACACTTGTGCTTAGAAAGTTAGTTTGAAATAAAATACGTTCACAGTTTATCACAAATGAAAACTCCACACTTGATTCGTTACGTTTTCCATTATCTAGTTAAACAGGGAGAGACGGCAGGGCATCTGGGCACTCCTCTGCAGACTGAGAGACACAGACTGCATTTATTATACATGAGGTCGTTTTGTGCGCACAAAGAAGCGCGCTGAATGAGGACTGCATTATTTAGTGACGGCAGGAGAAGACGGTCAAAGTTTAGGTGGAAGGAAACAATAATGAGAATCAAACAAACGAGTTACACGTGTCGCCGCTTCAGACACAGCACAGGCCTGAGGAACTATGGGAAATGTATTGTTTTTAATGTCCAACCTTAATATTCACAAGTTTAAAAAGCCTTTATTGCTCTGGGCTACTTCATAGTTAAAATATTATTTCTTAAAAACGTGCTGATCTTCAGGGAGTGTGTTACCAGCAATCTACTAGCACACTCTGATTGCCATTGGGATAATAAAGTTAATCTTGGATCTTGAGAGACTTTTTTTGTTTTCATTTGGAATCGTATGGCTATAAATCATTAACAACAGATACTTTTTTTAAGTTATGTCACTCTGAAGGACAGGAGAAGGAGGAGAAGTCAGTGTAATCCCTCATTTGTCCAGGAGTCTTCCATCTATTTTCTTAGACTTTATCCGAGGTCGAGTCGCAGAAGCAGCGCTGTGGTCAAGGATGCCCAGACTTCCTTTTTCACACACCCTTCTTTTAGCTTTTCCAAGCCAGTTGAGAGACATGGCCCTGCTCCACAAAACGTTCCCAACAGACTCTCACGATACACTTGGGTCCGCCAAGTGTGTAAAGCTTCCTCCTTTGCCAGTGGATCCAACTTGCCACCAGGTGGTGATCGGTTGACCGCTTCGCCCCTTTCTTAACCCGAGTGTCCAAAACTTGCAGCCAAAGGTCAGATGACACAGTGACAAAGTCAATCACAGACGTGTCCTGGTTGCCTGATTTTTTTTCAATTTTTTTCAATTTCAAAAGGCTTTATTGGCACGATTGCACAACAACATTGCCAAAGCAAAAATAACAATAATAACAGTAATAACAACAATATAAACAACAATCAATATTCTAAACAACAATATATACATATATATACACACACACAGGTCAGGTGGTTGTATCAGATGTGTGGTTGTTGTGGTTGTCCCTCAGGTTGTGGCACAGTCGGACATATTTAGCTGCTGCTAAGCTGCTGACTCCGTTCTCTCCAAGAATGTGTTGCATTTTGGTTTGTTCAGGTAGAGAATCAAAGCCAGGGACCTGCTGGTTCATTTTGGAGAAGAACTGGCCTCTGATGTTGTCATATTTGCTGCAGTGAATGAGGAAGTGTGTCTCTGTCTCCACTTGTCTGAGTGGACATAGTTGACACAGTCTGTCCTCTGTGGGCAGCCAGGTCTGTCTGTGTCTGCCCGTCTCTATGGCCAAGCTGTGGTCACTGAGTCTGTACATGGTCAAAGTCTTTCTTAGTTTCTCATCAGTCACGTGCTTAAATATTGTGCCACCGTGTACTGTCTGTTTAGAGCCAAATAACATTGAAGTTTGCTTTGAGTTTTAGTTTTAGATGTCCAATAGTTAATGTAGTGTTGTTTTTCTAGTTCTAGAATTGTCTGTGTGCTGAGTGTGTGCGTATCCTGAGCTTGTCTTGTGCTGTTAGAGGGAGCTGAGCTTCAGGACCAGCTGGCTTAGGGGGCTTTTCTCCATGTTCTCCTCTTGGCATTGAAGGGCTTTGTAGTGATAGGAGTTGGGGTCACTTGTTTTAAGGTGTTTATAAAATTTGATGGCTCTTTTTTTAATTCTAATTAACAGGGGGAATTGGCCTAGCTCCGCTCGGCAGCCGTTATTGGGGGTATTTCTGTGCACTCTGAGGATGCTCTTGCAAATCTCTGTGTGCAGGGTTTCTATTGGGTGTTTGTCCCATTTTTCAAAGTCTTGATTTGCAAGAGGACCCCACACTTCACTACCATACAGAATTATTGGTTCAATTATAGATTGGAATATTCTTAGCCAGATTCTAATGGGTATATTAATGTTTGAGGATTTTTTGATTGCATAGAAAGCCCTTCTTCCCTTCTCTCTGAGATCATCCACAGCCCGGTTAAAGTTTCCTGTAGGTGTGATGTGTAGTCCTAAGTATGTGTAGTCCTGTGTGTGCTCCACCTCGTGAGGGCCAGGAAAAACTTGGTTTGGTTTCCTAGACCCCTGGGTCGTTTTTGGAAAATCATCACCCTGGTTTTGTCCAGATTAACTGTCAGGGCCCAGGTCTGACAGAAGGTTAGCAGATGATCCAGTTGCTGTTGTAGTGCTTCTTTTGAAGGAGCAAGCAATATAAGATCATCTGCAAACAGTAGGCATTTAATCTGTGTGTCAGACAGAGTGACACCAGGGATATCAGATCGCTCCAGTGATTTTGCCAATTCATCTATATAAATGTTAAAGAGGGTGGGGCTGAGACTGCAGCCCTGTTTCACTCCTCTACTCTGGGGAAGAAGTCTGTTTCCATGTTGTTCACTTTCACAGCACACTTCATGTGTGTGTACATGGTTTTAATGATGTCGTAGACTTTCCCTCCTATTCCTTTTTCTAATAATTTTAGGAACAGACCATCATGCCAAATTGAATCGAATGCTTTTTTGAAATCTACAAAACAAGTAAAGATTTTGCTGTTGTTTCCGTTGACGTGTTGATTTATGAGGGTATGGAGGGTGTAGATATGGTCTGTTGTTCTCTGTTTGGGTGTGAATCCGATCTGACTTTTACTCAAGATGTCATGTTCTCTGAGGAAGTCTTGCAGTCGAGTATTTAAGATGCTGCAGATGATTTTTTTCTCCAACCCAGCTATGCCATACACCATTACTTTTAAAATTTTAAAATATTTCCTTCAGGGATTTGGGTAAAGTTGATGTTAGGGTTATGATTAGGACTAGGCTTAGGTTAAATTAATTTGGCTAAGTTTAAGGATTTGGGAAAGGTCTGCTAACCGAGGAGCGGCATAACTGTGTTTGGGAAACTAAAGGCGCGCTCTGGTTCCATGTGCACTGATGAACACTCTTGCGCTGAAACATGGTGTTTTTTTGGACAAACTGTACCTACCATGGAAGTCCAGAAACAAAACCCCTCTCAGGCTAACATCTGGGGGTCCCTCTTCCCAATCACCCTCTCCATGTGTCACTACTGGCGTTGCCCACATGGGCATTAAAATCTCCCAGTGTGACAGTGAACTCGAAGGCTGGGTACTCTGCACTGTTATTTGGCCAAAGAGGGATCAGTGCACCTTAATATAGTGCGTTAAAACAGTTTAACACACAGCTTCTCTGTTTAATCCCTGCTCACACCTGACACTTTTGATGTCACGATACAACTTTAGAAAGCGTTGAACATCGTGACGTCTTGTGCTCACGGTTTTTCCTCTGCTCCAGGTCCAGGCGGTGCTGCGCAGACACTGGAACCAGTACCAGCTGCAGTTCTCCAGCGTCGGGAACCACTCCGACGCCCTGCGCTCCGCCTCCTACACCGCCTCCTCCATCACCGAGGTCCAGACCACCGACGTGCACTCAGGATACTGCCTGGAACCGCCGCACTCGGAGCTGATGAACGGGAAGAGCTGCCCTGAAGACGCAGCCATGTTCAGGCACGACGGACCCTTCAACTGAGGAAGAAGAACACGGACCTTTAAAAGCGCTCTGCACACGGGACAACGAGGGAAAACTACCTACAGTACTCTGCAACGAAACTTGAGGCCATCTACTCGAGTTAGAATGACACGTTTTTTAATCTTGAGTAGTTTTGATATGTTTTTTTTAAGTTATTATGTCACTATTTACCTTTTTTTTATTGTGTGTTGTTTTTAAGCTGCTTTTTTAATGCCCACTGCATAGCTTTTAATGAAAAATGTGAGTTTTTTTGAGCGAATGCTAACGACTGTAGGCAGTGGCGTTGTGAGGGCACCATGGTTCCCCAAGTGAAAACTAATCGAAGACCCTCACGCCGCATAATAGCACAATAATCAGGCAAACTATTGTGACAAAAACATTAAATAGTTTTAATTTATACAACAAAAAATCTAAATTGTTTTCAAGGATTCCTAGCCCATTATTAAATAAACAAAGTACCACAAAAATTGCCTCTCTACCGGCGGCAGTGAGGGTCCTCTGGTGGGCCCCTTTTGTCTTAGGGGGCCCCAAGCAATTGCCTGGTTTGCCTGTCCTGTAGCAACGCCTCTGACTGTAGGATAAAAAGGGAAGGGCTCCAGAACCTGACAGATTTCACTGCACAAAGAAAAGTCACAGAATAGTAAAATGATCAAAAATGACATTTAAATAAAGTGAGTTGTTCTAAATTTAGATTTTTTATTTTCCTCAAGGTGTCTCTGACCAGTTTTGTATATTAAAAGTGTTACATTTTCATTGTAGTCATTCTTTATCAAACTTCACAGCGATGCAGGGTTGTACCATCGGCTCTTGAGTTGTAAAAATGACTATAGAGAGTGTTGCTATGGTAACTTTTAGCAGCAAATGAGAATTCCAGTAAAAAAAAAAAAAAAGTCATCGGAAGCTTATTGAATGCATTGGTGATTAAACCATGTTGTAATTTGTGTTTTTTGAATTCTTCTGATCAACCAAATTAAAGTGAAGACATCTCAGAAAACATACTTTTGATTTTATATATTCAATTCTTTTATGATAACAGCCGTGAAGTAAACACGGTAATGAGCAATTATTGTGTTTATTTTCTCGAGGGCCAGTTTTTCTGGTCCAGAGATGCACAACAAGCCACTATTTTAGGACTACAACATTATTAATCAGCTAAATGTCAAAAAAAAAAAAACAGTTTTTTTGATAATCGTGATCAGGACTACTATACAGACTCTGAAATTCATGTAAAAACACATTTAATTTTTTATTTTTTTTTAGCAAACCTTCATTTGGCTAATAATAAATTTTAACAATCGTAATTATTAAATAACTATTTTTTATTAGATTTTGGAGGGAAAATAAAATGCAAAAGACATCTGGACACTGATAGAACTATAAGACCAGACACTAAGGGTTTCTAAGTCTAATGCTGCGCTCACACCGGACAGCATTTAAGCTGACGCCCCAATACACTTTTTATGCCCCGATGTGCTTCTTTGTGTTCCTGCTTGTTTGCAAAAGGCTTTGTTTTGCTCGTAGACAGATCACTGAGAGAGAGAGGCTGCTGCATTTATAAAACGTAACTTACCTGATCACACAACTTTCTCCTCCTCCAGACAGTTCTTTTGCTGTCTCTGTCCTCCTCCAGTGTCACGTCGTACAGCAGGTTTAAACACGACAATGAGCATTTTTAATAGATCCAGTTGAGCACATTGTCAGTCCAGATCATGTCTTGTATTTTTTGTTTTGCTGCGTCTACAGATTTTCAGAGCAACGGACGACCAAGCCTTTGAAAAAAGCCACAAAACAAGCGCCCAAAAAAGTTATTAAAACACTTTAGTAAACAGTCCATATCTCACCTTGATGTGAAAGGAGACCAGAGTCACTACATCACAGGAGAGCAGGGTCTGATGAAAGTTCAGCAGAGCCCAACGGCGTCGACGGCTGATGAGGCCAAAGGGTCTGCCTAGAGCTGGGCAATATATTGAAATTTAGAAAATATCGTGAATGTTGTTTTTAAGATATGCAAAAATTTGATATCGAGTATATTGTGCAGTAAAAACATCCAACAAAAAAGCTAATTTACAATAAAAATTACGTAAGTGGTGCTGTAAAGCTTTTAATAGACAAATTAAGTTTATTTCTATCTGTTTGTAGATAAGAGCTTTACAAAAATAAGGTTATGGGGATGGCTGCACTTTTGTAATTCATTTGACAAATATTTGCCTGATAAGTAAACACCAGACAACGAGGCAATATGTGCCGGAAATAAGTAGTATTTTACTTCTTTTAAGTACATTTCATTGGTTTCGACTAAGATTGTCAATGGAACAAGCATAAAACAAGTTGTTTTACATAAAGTAAGAAAAATACACACTGACTTGAAACTGAATTTAATTGAAAAAACCTTCTGAAATAAGCACTAAATTTCCTTGTTCTATTGGCAAATCTTTATTTAAGAAAGTCATGTAAAAAGTAATTCAATCAATTTTAGATGTTTTTCCAATATAGTAACAAGTTGAAGATTTTTATCAAGTTTATGTGGGATTGGCAAAATATCGTTTAAATATAGTTATCGAGATTTGCCAACAAATTATCGAGATATTCATTTTTGTCAATATCGTCCAGCCCTACCGGGTGCACGGTGGCAGAGTGGTTAGAGCTCTGGCTTCCCAATAAGGAGGTTGTGGGTTCGACTCCCGGGTCGGACCATATCAACATCTCACGATCTCTCTGGGTGGAGTTTGCATGTTCTCCCCGTGTCATTGTGGATTTTCTCCGGTTTCCTCCAAAAACATGTATGTTTAGGTTCATTGGGCATCACTGTAAATTACCCTTAGTGAATGAATGAGAGTGTGAATGGTTGTCTGTTTAACTCTGCGGCAAGTTGGCCACTGTCCAGGGTGTTTCCCCGCCTAAGGCCCAAAGTCACTGGGATAGGCTCCAGTCACCCGCGACCCCTAACGGGATTAAGCGGTAGAAAATGAATGAATGAACGTCCAGCCCTACGTCTGCCGCGGGTTTGAGCGTAAGACGCAAGACGTGGCATCAGCAGACGCCTGAACAAGAGAATTTCAATTGCGCTAGATGCCAGTTCGCTACGCAATTTCAATAGACGCCCCAAGACGCAGGTTTACATTGACTTAACATGTAAACTGGACGCTTTGGATGCTCCGGCGCTGTCCGGTCTGAACGCAGCATAAGTCAATTTTAATACTATTTTTAGACGCTATTCTTTTCTATTCAAAATTCTGAGGAAAAAATACCCCAAATATTAAATTATTTGTTAAATTACTCTTTAATCTATGAATTATGTAACCCTGTTCTTACATCTCCATTCACAAAATTCCTGCCTCAATCGCCACGGCAACAGGCCCCAGTCATTAAGATAACTCAATGGATGAACAGTGAAAATTTATGTTGGCAGAAGCTAAAAAAAACTGTTGATGATTTGTCAATAAAGTACATTTTTTTTATAATAAGGGACATTTTTTTCATGTTTAGTTTTAAATAATTTTGTAATGTAACTTGTCGAAACTACTCAAGACTTTTGTGAATTCAAGTCATTTTTCTAATTTTGTCCAGTGTTCATTTTACAAGCAACACTGCAAAACTCAAACTCTGTGACTCAAAAATGACTTGAATCCCTGTCATAATAACTCGAGTAGATAAAGTCCTTGCAGTTTGAAGAAAGCTTCCTTTGGACACCTTTATTTTTGCGTTTTGAAGACTTTTTTTTTTTTCAGTTTTCCAGTGTAACCTGCCAGATCGAACACCCGTCTGCCTCAACACGAAAACTTTATCACATCTGTGTTGAAACTACGACACAGACGTTGCTTTTGTACAGACACGTTGCCTGCGGAATCGTCCAGTAGCTTCGAAAGGGAAGGATTTGCGTATGTTATTTGTATTTAAGTATATTTGTAGGTCACTTATTCTGCTCGATTCACCTACACCAGGGGTCTGCAACCTTCAACAGCAAAAGAGCCACAATTGCCCATTTCAAACCAAATTAAAGTTAGTAAGAGCCACAACTGCATTTAATAATAAAAACAAACAACCAAACAAAATATCGAACATTTATTAAGTGTATCTTCACAATGCTTTGCAATAGAAAACATCAAAAATGTATTTTATAGCGAGTCTAATTTTTTTTCATATGTAATATACTTGTGTCTGGGTCACAAGCTGATTTAAAGATGTACTTTTGCAACTATAACCTGGTATTTTATTTATTTTTTTTTTACTGAAAGCAGCATGCCTGAGTGAATTTTGGTCACATAAAACAAAAAATTACTCAAAATAATACATTTTGACCTAATTTTAATGATTTTCCAACTTGTAATTATTACCTATGTTCCTTTTCTTTTGGTGTTGGGGTTGCGAGTTGGTTGCATAGATTTTTTTCTGAAAAGTATGGAACCTTGGCACTAAGCAACTGCGCATTTAAAATAAACATATACTGTAAATAGGATAGACTAGTAAAGAATGTTCTTGAACTGTTTTTCTAGTTTAGTTCCTCATTCTCAAGCAAATCTCAAAGAGCCGCACTGATGAGCCGCATGTGGCTCTCGAGCCGCAGGTTGCAGACCCCTGACCTACACTCTTAAAACAACACCATGTCTGCTTTAAAATTGACTTGTGATGTTCAAACCTGGACTGAGGTCAATTTTCGTATCAATATTTCCACCGAATTTGCCATTTTTTGAACAAACGCCAATTATTTTAACAGTAAATCGACTCCCGGACACGACTTTATCTGTATTTTCGTCACATATGAACCCTTTTTGTTCTGATCCAGTCGTGTCGTAGTGGATTTAAATGTAGAATAAGCACAGTTATTCCACAGAAAAAGCAGAACACGTGGCCTTAAACTAGATGTGTCCATTATAGCCCTATTGCTGCAACATAACTTTAGCCTGTCGCCTCTTTCACCCGATTTAAAGCTTCTATATTCTGCTTAAAGATGTGTGTTTGATTCCTTATTTATCCATGAAAAGTGCTGATCAAGTTCAGGGTTAAAACCGCTGGATTCTCGCCCAATGCAGGTCTCAAACTGGGCTCAAACAAATGCAACCCTTAAGATGATTTTATGCGGGCCCCAGATTATTTTCTTTAGTATCGACTGCACATAACAATTTGAACCGAATTGGTGTTTTAGCATTTTCCCAATAAGGAGGTCGTGGGTTTGACTCCCGGGTCGGACCATATCAACATCTCACGATCTCTCTGGGTGGAGTTTGCATGTTCTCTCCGTGTCACCGTGGGTTTTCTCCGGGTTCTCAGGTTTCCTCCCACCTCCAAAAACATGCATGTTTAGGTTAATTGGGCATCACTGTAAATTTTCCTTAGTGAGTGAATGAGAGAGTGAATGGTTGTCTGTCTAACCCTGCGGCAAGTTGGCCACTGTCCAGGGTGTTCCCCGCCTAAGGCCCAAAGTCACTGGGATAGGCTCCAGTCACCCGCGACCCCTAACGGGATTAAACGGTAGAAAATGAATGAATGAATAAAAGATTAATCTGAACATATTGTATATGGTATATTGACCTTATTTTGCTCCGCCCACTTTTTTGGGAAGAACCTGTAGAATTCAGTCGGTGGGTTTATTTCATTTATTTGAAATTGCCCCACAAGACAAACAAACATGTTAACTACCGTAAACAGAGCAAAACAGGAAGTGCAAGTGGGCGGGACAAAAATGGATCAATGGCTTATTTAAAATGTGGCCCTTGTCATTGCCCACTTCGTATCTTTGAATTTTTAATTAAACACAGACAAAGCTTAACTGTAAAACACAAAATTCCCTCACAGATTTCAACAAAGCAAATGATTGTAAAATAAGATTATTACTGTTTAAAGCCATAAATGTCTGATTAGGCTGGTTCCGGCTGCAATGTGCTAGCTTAAAATGGCAATAAATAAATGGGCCGTTTTGGGCTTTCTATTGGCAAACCTTTGCAAGATGCATTCATAAATATCAATATAAAGAAATAATAATAACTGTACACTTACAAATAATGTGTTTAAAAGACGTAATTTCGGCCCACGCATGCGTAGTAGCGTTAAAAGGTACGAAGTGGGCAACTTCAATCATTTTGTCCTCAGCTCCATTTGAGTTTGCTCTAGACTGACCCGTAAAAAATATTTCAATTGTATTTTTGTTTTTTGATTGATTAAATTTACCAATGTTCAAGTCATAGCGTCATTACAACCATCTCTTTCAGTTAAAATAAGTTATCGTGCAGCAGAGTGGTTAGAGCTCTGGCTTCCCAACAAGGAGGTCGTGGGTTCGACTCCCGGGTCGGACCATATCAACATCTCACAATCTCTCTGGGTGGAGTTTGCATGTTCTCCCCGTGTCACCGTGGGTTTTCTCCGGTTTCCTCCCACCTCCAAAAACATGCATGTTTAGTTTAATTGGGCATCACTGTAGATTTCCCTTAGTGAGTGAATGAGAGTGAATGGTTGTCTGTCTAACCCTGCGGCAAGTTGGCCACTGTCCAGGGTGTCCCCCGCCTAAGGCCCAAAGTCACTGGGATAGGCTCCAGTCACCCGCGACCCCTAACGAGATTAAGCGGTAGAAAATGAATGAATGAATCGTTAAGGATTTATCGATACTACTACTCGTACTGCAGTAGTAGTATCACCAAATGAATACTGCTTATCCATGAGACCAGGTCACTTCTGCATGTATTGTTTAAAAGTTCCTTTGTGTCAATCAAACTTGTCATGAAGCTGCTGTTTTTTTTTATAATAGGCATATACATTTCATTTGCATAAAAATAATATGACATGCCATGTTTTTAAAGATCAGATGGATCATATACAAAACAAAAAGCATAGGCCCAAGAATAGACCCCTGAGGGACCCCACAATGTCCCTCAATCAAAATTTTTATCTTTATTGTGCAAAATGTGTGAAAAGCAGACTATAGATGCTTTAAATCCTTCAGTCTCTGTCCATAATGTGTGTTTATTGTTATATCTGTGTAACTTCTGCTGGTGCCAATGACTTTGTTCAAACTTTAGCGACAGAAACACAAACTCCAGGTCAAATGTCTGAATGTAAAATCTATAAAACGCATTTAGATTTTCTGCACATTCCTTCACCTTTTCTTTATCCTGTTTTTTGTTACAAACTTTACGGTTCACTTTGGTTTAAAATCTGGTACTGAACAGGAATCAGGAAAACGCTGCAGCGAATCTACGACACTGTTCAAACGACTCAGATTACCGTAATGTTCAAACTATTAATGCACCTGGATTTAAGATGCACCAACTGGACTTAAAAAAGAAAAATGAAGAAGTATGATAATATAGTTTCTATCTTCATTGTTGTATAGTTTGCAGTTCAAAGCTTGTGAATAAAAGTAGCTGCTTTTAGTCTGGACATTACGGTAGTGTGTGCAGATGGATAACATTAAATTGTCACAAAATTTAAAATAAAACATTTTTAGTCTCTTTAAATTTTGGTTTGTTAACAAAACACTACATTAAACTTGTTTACCTGCTGCTTGAAAAGAGAATAATTAAAACAGTGGTGTCCAAAGTGAGGCCCAGGGGCTAAACTCGGTCCTCCAGGGAGTTTACTTTGACTCACAAAAAGGTGATGTCGTTTGTAAGAAAGTCTGTCTGGTTACATTACATTAGGTTTGTCCCTCTGCACATCTCAGTGTTATTCATATTGGCCCTTTGAGGGAAAGAAAAATATAAATTTGATCCCACACAGCTGATTTAAATAATGAACTGATGCTGTATGTCTATCTTCAATTCACACAAAGATGAGCTTTTGTCATAAAATTAAATGTAATTACACGCACGATAACACAGGTAGCATTTGACTTTGTTCATTAGGATAATATCGAATAGGACTGTGATAATGTCCAGTAGGATTTTAACTTGATCCAAGCCCAAAATGGCTTAAAATATCTCCAATTCAGATGCACCGTCTGTTGAATAGAGTTCATAAATATCCAATTAGATTCAGATGTTGATCTATAGGATGACAAAAAGAAAACCGTAGAAGGATTTTCAATTGACTTTCTGCTCTACTGCAACTGCTCTATGCAGAAAGAGACGCTGTCCATCGACTTAGCTGGGAAACTTCTTTGAATTAAACAAAGAAACAGGCTGAGAGCATCTGTTTGGATCAGGTCTGAACCGGTCTGACAGACGTCTGTCTCCTGAGGCTTGAGACAGTGGCTGTGTCCGAATGTGAGCCCTAACTACTCTATAGGACACTATTCAGGGGTCACGCCATTTTGTAGTGGTGTCCAAATGTCCAGCAGGTAAAAAGTAGTGCACTCAAAATTTCCCACAATGCATCTGGAAAAGTAGTGAGCATCGATGGCACTAAAACGGTCAATATGGACCACAATTCATTGCGAGAATCAGAAAAAAACAACACGGACAGCGTCAGGTCTTTAACTGTAAACAACACGACTGAAGTAAAGACGTTAAGGAGCAGCTTGAACTCACTGTTGAGTCGGAGAATAAACAAAACCCACGTAACTGAAGCGTTAGCCGTGAAGATGCTAACGTTAGCTGCTAACCTTAGTTGGGGCTGTAAAAGAGGAATTATCCAGTCCGTTTGTGGTTAAATGTACTGTCCAGTTAAACCAGACTTGTGTTATGATTAGTCCATAAATATGTGCGTGTCAGACGGACCTAGTCAGTATTTATTACAAAAGTTAATTTTTATCGGACTTTTTTTGCCGACCGTTACATTAACAAGGGGGAGAAGCACGTGACCCACGGTCAGCTGAAAATAGTGTGCTCCATGTCCGAAAGACCAGATGAATGAGTGCGCTGACTAGTCCACTAAACAGGGCAGGACTACATAGTAATTGAGTGGATAGGGAACGAGTGTGCACATTCGGACACAGCAAGTGTTTTTCTTGCAGTTTTTTCACCTAAATGTAACTTTTAAATGTCGTAGGTCGAGTTTCATTCTCAAATGTTGATTTAGCAGCAGAACTTTTTATTCTTGCACAGATAAACTCTTGTAGTTGGCTGACAACAGTGCTGGCTCGACTTGTTGCTCCCGCCAGGTCACTCAGCAGCAGCTCTTTCTGCAGGTCGGGTGTGTTCGCATCTCCCCTGTTGATAAAATTCCTCTTTGTTTTGCTGGATTCTAATGAATCTGGCATTAAAGTCCAAACTATTTTCATTCAGGGCTGTAAGTTAAAACAAACTAAGCCCAGGAGAGTGTGTCTGGGGAGTTAGGAGAAATATTATATTAAAAGTGAAAAATATTCAAACAAATGTGTTTAGAACTAATGTTAAGCTGAGCCACAAGACATTTCTTCTGGTTAGAATGTAATTTATTAGGACAAAGTATTAGGCTTAAAAACAGACTGAAGCTTCTTGTAGGTTAAACTCTGCAGCGCTAAACCAACCAAAGTGTAAAAACTCTGCAGAAACAAGGCCAGAGATAAACCTTTTTGTGTTTTCTGCTTGGAGTCGTTTGGACGTGTCGTATCTTCAGCTGCAGTGACTCTTCAGGTGTTTGTACATAATTAATCGTTCTGACAATCACTCTATGTTTTCTGCTTTGAACATGTTTGAAAGTGTTTTTATGAGACGCATGAAGTGAAGTGAGACCACAGGGCCTTTTAATGTGACGAGGAACATGAGCCACAACATTATGACCACAAGACGTCTGCTCTTTAGGTTCAATGTAGATTAGATTAGACAAAGTGTGATGACTAGTTTGTATCTCTCACGCTCTCGTTTAGCCACGATTATTCACAGCACTGAACACAATGATCAATGCAGCTGTGATTTGATTGTTAACATGTCTTTAGGTAAAGTTTTATTCTTGTTTTATGAATTTGTCTGCAGCACAAGCTTAGATAAGTGTTTATGAACTCATGAGCTTTAAGACAGTGAAAGCTCGAGGCTGCAGTGTCATGTGTCACTGTTGAAAAGTTTGTTGAATTGAGCTTTAAACAATGAGACAAAATACTGGTTTAGATCAAACTTTTGAAGTGCAATGGCAGAGATGTTTGTACCAGATTCTAGCTTTGCACATAATTTCCATCTGTAGTCCTGAAGAGAGGAGAGGGGAGGCACATTGGACAAGTTTTTTAGTGGTAGGGGAAATCTGAATACCCGTGGAAACCTATGTGGACATCAAGAGAACATGCAAACTCCACATAGAAAGACCCTGAGCTGCCCGGGAGTCGAACCCAGGACCTTTTTGAGGCCAGACCGCTAACCATTCCGCCCAGGGGTGTTGGACTGGGGGGGGTAAATGGTGCAAGTTTCCCGGGGGCCCAGGGCAGGAAAGGGCCCTCCAAACCATGTTCTTTTGCTTGTGAGATAACTTGTTCTTCTAAACGCAATTTTTCGCAACATCAGAGAGCTCTATTACTCCAAAAAAATGTAGCAAATGGACTTTGGGCAAAGATAAACAAATATAAAAGCTAGAGAGATTGTAATATTTTAAGCAGTTAGTAGATTTTAGTGAACAAACTGGCCATCTTTAAGCGAGTGAATGCAGTGGTTCCAACTCAATAGCCTCACAAAAAAGGTCTTGTTTTGTAGTTTGTTATGGCGGTAGAAATCTTCAATTTGATCTGGTAAAGCATGCACAAACCCTAATAGCAACACTTGGAAATTATGTGTGGAATATAGAAACAAAATAAATATATATACATATTCTAAAAGGAACTAAAACCCAAATAAGCGGACTAAATATTCAAAACATGTATTAGGGGCCCATCATCAAAGTTTGTACCTGGGGCCTAGAATTCTGTGCTACGCCCCTGGTTCCGCCACGTGTTGTGTTATTATGCCAGTATCTTTTAGAACATTCTCTCTGATGCACAACGAGCTGCACCGTGGCACAGTGGTTAGAATTCACATCGTAGCCTGGAGGTCATGGGTTCTACGTCTTCATGGTGCAGGGCTTCTCTGTGCGGAGTTTGCATGTTCCACAGATGTTCACAAGACTTCGGCTGCAAGTCCAGGTCAAGGCTCAAGTCTTTTGTTTTAACTCAGGACAGGTCATATTCATCACTCACAGGAGAATATAACTCTAAGCGTCCGATAAAAAGCCCTGTGGTGGTCTAAATGTGAAGCTCTCATGCGTCTGAAGCGTGTCTTTCTGCAGCTGCCGACTCCGTTTGTCCAAAGCAAATACAAAACACGTCCGTCTGATGAACTGGTGTGGAAGGATCCGTCCGTTTCATACGAGGCTTGAATCTGCTCACGTCCTGCCAGCTTCTGTGTGTTTTTATTTTAACCTTTTAGAGATGAATCTGAATCAAACATGCAAATGAGCACAAAACACTTGAAAAACCGACGGGAATCTGGGTCTCAGGTCAGACTGTGATTCATGCACAAAAGGCGATACACAGACTGAATTATTGTGCTTGTTGTTTTAAAATATAGTGGAAAGTTTTTAATATGATTTCTGTTGGGTTTGGTTCTATAATGTGATCTGATCTTCATCTAAGTCACAACGATAGACAAACACACTGCTTACACTAATGGTTCAGACAACATTGTGTCTTTAACTAAACAACTCTTTACTGACAAATATCCTACAGTTCTCAGCCGCTCGTGTTCTAACTCAAAGAAAAGAACGTCATAGTACTTTCATTGGCTCGACATTCAGGCACAAATTGACTTTAAAATACTTTGGCGTGTTTATAAAGTACTCCATAGTTAAGCAAATGAATGCTTTTCTGAGCTCCTTATGCACCGGCGCAAAGTCTTGGACCTTTCTCCTTCTTCTCCTCCTCTTCCCTCCTCCTCCCTTCTTCTCCTTCCTTCTTCTCTTCCTTCCTTCCTTCTTCTTCCATCTTCCATATTCTTCTTCCATCTCCTCCTCTTCCTCCTTCTTTTCTCCTTTCATTTCCTCTTCCTCATTCTTCGCCTTCTTTCTTTTTCCTTCTTTATTACCTCATCCTTTCTTCTTCCTCTCCTTTTTCTTCTCCTCCTTCTCTTCCTTCTCCTCTCTTCCTTCTCTCATCCTTCTCTTCCTTCTCCTCTCCTCCTTCTTCTCTTCCTTCTCTTCTCCTCCTCTTCTCCTTCTCATCTCCTTCTCTTCTCCTTCTTCTCTTCCTTCTCTTCTCCTCCTCGTTCTCTTCTTCTCTTCTCCTCCTTCTCTTCGTTTTCCTCTTCTCCTCCTTCTCATCTCCTTCTCTCCTTCTCCTTCTCTTCTCCTTCTCTTCCTTCTCCTCTCCTCCTTCTCTTCCTTTTCCTCTCCTCCTTCTCTTCCTTTTCCTCTCCTCCTTCTCTTCCTTTTCCTCTCCTCCTCCTTTTCTTCTCCTCTTCTCCTCCTTCTTCTCTTCTTCTCCTTCTCCTTCTCTTCTCCTTCTTCTCTTCCTTCTCCTCCTTCTTCTCTTCCTTCTCCTCTCCTCCTTCTCTTCCTTTTCCTCTCCTTCTCCTTCTCTTCTCCTCTTCTCCTCCTTCTTCTCTTCCTTCTCTTCTCCTCCTTCTCTTCTCCTTCTCTTCTCCTCGCCCTTCTCCACCTCCTTCTCTTCTCCTTCTCTTCTCCTCGCCCTTCTCCACCTCCTTCTCCATTTCTTCCTCCTCTTTTCCTCCTCTTCCTCTATATTCTCCTGCTTCTCCTTGTCCTTTTCCTTTGAAACACTTGAGTGTGATTGTCTTTCGTTTTGACTTGGATGAAGATGAGATCACATTTTACAACCCAGTCCTGCAGAAATCCAGTTTTTAAAGAATCTAAATCCTGATAAACTCATAGCTTTTGCCCTGTTTGTGTCTTGTGTTTTCTCTCTCATGAATATTTAAAAAAGCTGTGTGTTTTTGGACCTGGTTTTGATGTGAACGTCTGAATGTAAACGCGCTCGTATTTACTCTGTATATTCTGTATATTTCTATGTCACAGAGGATTCTATATTTATCTGAACAAAATACAAACAGCACAACAAACCAGCCTCTGTCCTGTCATGTTTCTCATTTACTTACTTCTGCTTTAGTCCCGGTTAGGAATGATTGATCTGTTATTAGTGATAAGTGGGTGTTCACGTGTATTGGTTTGATTAGAGCCGATAAGAGCAAAGTGGATTGTTTTGCTAAAAAATATGAAAAATACAACATTTTCTCACTGGAAATTAGTCAAAAAATGCAAATGGAATTAAGACAACACACGAGATTCATGTGGACAATCCTATTTCCAGACAGAAAAATATAATAAAATCAAGGGAACTAAACACTTTTGACACAGTAAGACATTTAGGTTGGCCACATTTTCCAGAGTAATAACCCAGAATTAAATCTACAAAAGAAAAATGTGTTTTTGTGATATTAGGAGAGTGAATTGAAGGCCGGTTCAGATTTTTGGAGGGCCGATTTGGCCCCTGGGCCTTAAGTTGAATAGGCCTGCTGTGGATCATTGTCCATGGAGTAAATATCCTTAAAGCCTTTTTTGACTGTTTTTTGGTTGTTTTGTCGTCCGGGAAGTAGAGCATAAACATGTGTCAGAGATAGTTGCCCTTTCTATTTGGTAAACTTGAAAACTAGAATATGATATTCTACTTTTTTTAAGTTAATATTTGACACAAGGTCAAAGGAGGAGAACACATACAGTCTGTTAAATCAGGTTAGTTTTGGCTAACGAGCCCGATCTCACAAGAAAGCGTACATTTACCACGACATTACACAATATGTAAATGAGGTATGATTAACACGAGTTTACGGCTCTTTGTGTAATTATAGTACGTGTCACAGTCCCCATTCATTTCAATGGTGGTTGTTAAGACGTGTTCTTATTTATGAATATTCATGAAATCCTGATTCTAATCTTAACCTGCCCCAAGCCCCAGATCTAATCTTACACATTTTAGTAACTTTATGCCTGAACTTACCCGTTTCACCTGAAGAAAACGTCTCCACGTGGCTTCAGCCAAAACTCGTCCTATTTTGACGCTGTGATATCTCGTGTCATTTTTACTCTTTTTCATATCGTGCTAAATGTACGGCGTAACATAAGTACTAAAAACAGCTGTGAAGTCGTGGTCAGAATACGCTGTTTTTGTGTCGTGGTAAAAGTACGCCCTCTAGTGAGACTGTGTTGGGCTAACACACCGCTCCGCTCCTGCTCGCTGATTGGACGATTGTACTTCCTGCTTTTTGGAAACCGTCTACAGTTCTGTGATACCTGACCTGGAGCTGGAGTGAAATGACATTGAGAGGAGGCACTAGGTGGCACCAATCTGGCTACTGGTTGCTCATTTGCACTTCAGGATTCTTTTTTATGAACTTTGCAGACATATGTATGTATGAAACTTTCTCTTTACAGAAGCACATAAGCTCATGTGAGTATTTGTTGAAAATTGAAAATGAGAAAAATGAAACACTGGCGCCTGATTCAAACCTGTGATCTCTTCCACCTTGGGTGTGCTGCTCATCCGACTGAGTTGACTCATTGTGTGTCAGAAGGAGTTTCTGCAGCTCACCTGGGCAGCTCACCTGTGGCGTCAGCTCGATGGGATGTGGGCGTGTTCTGAAAATGCACTAAATGTGTTTGACCATCGTGGCAGCACCTTCGCAGTTTTTGCACACATAACTGCAACATGAGCGAGTTTGCAAAAAAATACAACAGATAATTCAATTTTGACCCCTTAAACTGTGAAAAAACTGTTGATTCTCCATTTAGTTTCATTTTAAAACAAATATGAGACATCAATGGTCCAACCTTAGTCACTGGAACAGCAGCTTCTGAACCAGACACACTCCCCAAAAGGACAGTGTGACAAAGAAACAGCATGTGAAGAGTAAAGAACAGACTAAAGATGAACTAGCAGTTGAATATTCTTTACAGGGAAGTCATTAGTGAGAGGATAGTACTGTCCCCAGGGCTGCTTAAGTAGGCCTGTCCGTTTAGTTTCTCTTCTTAATTGGCCTGGCTTTCAGCTAATTCAAAGAGAAACGTTTAGAGGTAGTGATGCGGAATGAGCGACGCTTTAAAGGAAATGTATGAGTTCCTATTGTGGCAGAGGAGTTGCCAGGTCCGCTACTTTAGAGCAACTTTGGGCTTCTTTTTTTGGAAAGTCGCTTGTGAATTTTCACACTGAGCAATAAACAAGGTCATTTTTTATAATTTTCTAGATTTGATTCATGGAAATATACTCACAGTGAAAGAACTATAGAAGGATTTTTGGTCGACGTCACTTTCCACCCTACGTTATGCAGAAAGAGACGCTGCTCATCTGTTTGGCTGAGGAAACTTCTTTGGATAAAACAACAAAACAGGACGAGAGCAGCTGTTTGGATCAGGTCTGACCCGGTCTGACAGACGTCTGTCTCCTGAATGTAACTTTTAAGTGTCGTAGGGTCGAGTTTCATTCACAAATGTTGATTTAGCAGCAGAACTTTTGTTTTCTCACAGATAAACTCTTGTAGTTACTGACAACGGAACCCTTTTGACTTGTTTCCACTGTTTGTGTCGATGAGCGGAGGTTCTTTCTGCAGGTCGAGTTCACATAAACAAAAAATCTCTCTATAAACTTTTAACATATTTTCATTCTTTAAAGTCTTTACTAGAGGTCAAATACTATTTAAAATATGTAAAATTCATTCTGCTGTGACGCATAATGTTTATGTAGTAAGATAAGATGAGATAAGATATCCTTTATTTGTCCCACAATGGGGAAATTCCAGTGTTGCAACGCACATTTTAAGAACAGCAGGTAAAATAGAAACATGCAATCAAACAAGATAATAGAAATAAAATAGACTTAAAGTGTATATAAAGATACAATAGTTAAAATACTCTTATTTACAATAAATGTTTGCTATGGCACAGTGCAGGATATGACAGGATCAATAGATAAAGTATATAGTATATAGTATTATGTACAATATATGACTATGATTATGTACAACTGCAGCAGATGAACAGAATAAATAACCAGTAATAAATATGAGGTAGAAGTACGACTATGTTTATGTACAGAGCAGCATTTAAGGAGGTGTAAATAGAGGTAATAAATACTATCAGATAAACTGACATGAGTGAGTTGTTTTAGAGATGTTTCCATGGTAACACAGTATTGCACAAGATTAAATGTGATGACGTCCATGTCCATGTCCATACTGTGAACGTGCATGTCAGGTCGCTCAGCACCAGGGGGCGCCTACCCTAGGATATAAAAGTCAGGACTGAGCTGGCCTCGGTCTCTGACTTATTTACTTCCACTTTGTCCGTGGCTGTGAGGTTGTGCCGCAACGGTACAGCAGGGACAGCAGGTAAAACAAGCTTACATTCTGCATAATAACTTATGGATTTGGCCTGATCAAAGCCTGCCCTTTTAGCGCCGCTGTGGGTCCGGGGAGCGCGTCATGGCGTTATATGCTGACAGCGACTGTGCTTGGGTGTGTGAGGTCCTCGTTGGTCCAGTGCTGTGTGTCCAGCATTATTCCCGGTAACAGATCTGCAAGCGAATGTCCTGTCCTGCTCGAGCCCAGCCAACGCGGAGCTGCCACCGCTGCTTTGTAAAGCCAGAAAACATACTGCTGTAAAACACGTAACTTGTATGAACTATGAACCATTTGGACTGACTCGAGAAAGTTACAGCTCACTGAGAATGTTAAAAAGATTCTAAAAGAAACTTTCAAGCTAACTTATGGAACAATAAATTATTGTAAACTATAACTGCATGTTGTGTCCTGAAACATTACCACCTTTACCGGTTACATTTAATTAATTGATTATTTGAATTACTTTTTTATTGAGAGGCTGAGGTCGCTTGTTGTTCTCTGAAAATCTGGCAACCCAATTTGTGACACCATACCAAGATGGCCGCCTGTTTGTTTCCTTGTTCGACAAATGAAGAAAGCCAGAATTGAGGACTGGTCTTGCAACAAAGATATATTATCACGCTAGTTGAAATCAGTTTGTAAAGTCCCTTCTTCGACGCAGAATTATAACTTGTTCAGAAAAATCCAGGAAGTAGCTGCAGTTTAGCTAACTTCAGCTAGCATACCGACACTGCAAAACTCTGTTGAAGTCTTAAAGTGGTGAAAACAGCTTCTAAACACGTCGTGGTGAGTATTTTGGAAACTCAGATGCAACAGGTAAGTGAGACAAACACGTGACTGATGCTAAATGAAATATTCCTGTTAGTTTACATTGTTAAAACAGTAAAAGTTAGCTTTAGCTGCTTCTGTTTTCCTCTGCAAAGTGTTTTCTTGGAGGGAGAAGTGGCTGTGTAAAGGTTTTTCCTCCATTTCTTTGGTGTAAAATGTTGTTGCCTGGAAACTGGACTCTGGTTCTTTTAAGTCTGGGATCAAACGCAGCAGGTGGAAATCTCCATAATCTCACCGGGAAAGAAAACATGATCAGAAGTTTCCTCCGCGTCGACATTTGCATAAAACACACAGAAGGTTTACGGAAGAAACGCTGAAGAAAAGCTGAAGAGAGATGAACGATGTCACTGTTTATTCTGTTGCATGAAGGTGGATTTATTCTGCTTTAGTCAGAGAGTTTACATTCAGGAGGAGAAGTAGAAAAGAAGTAGCAAAGATAAGTTTAAACTCGGTGATAATCAGAGACAAGCCTATCGACGTATAAATAAATGTAACCAAGGCAGGATGGTGACATAAGTAAAGTAAATGAACTTAAACCAAATGAAATTACTCCTAAAACAATAATACCACTTGGAGTTAGTGATGCGACTTGTGACTCTTTGAAAGGATTTGAATTATCATGATTTTGTTTGTTGTTTTTCTCTGTTTGAACCCACAGTTGAAATGTGCTCAAACAAAGATAAATCTGACTTCATTTATGCATTTATTTACTTATGTAATTTAAGATGGCGTAAGATTAATTCATTCCGCTTTAAGCTGGCTGCACATTACAGGAGTTTTGGCCTGATTTTAAGCCCGATGTGCCTCTCTACGAGTTCGGGGAGGCGTGGCCAGAGTAACGATTTTTGTAAGAGATGTTTTGTCGTTTCTCTCCTTATGTTTAGGTAATGTTTATTAAGGACAATGTACAATGACATTAAGCACAATGGCAGAGATGCTTGTACCAGATTATAGTTTACAGCTCATTTCCATCTGTAGTCCTGGGGAGGCACATTGGACAAGTTTTTAGTTGTAGGAGGAAATCGGAGTGCCCAGAGGAAACCTACGCAGACACGGGCAGAACATGCAAACTCCACATAGAAAGGCCCCGGGCGGCCCGGGAGTCGAACCCGGGACCTTCTTGCTATGAGGCCAGAGCACTAACCACTGCGCCACCGTGTCGCCCTTTTTCACCTCACACCTTTTTGCTGTGAGGTGAAAAAGTGCCAGCCACTTAACCACCATGTCTGCAGCTGGTTAAAGCAACTAAACCAGGACCAAACCAAGGAAGGTCCGGGGTGACCGCTAAAGTAAAATACACACAAATTTTGGTTTCACTAGCAAGGACCACACCACACAAAGAATGCAATTAAGATATTTATTGATGATTGATGATTGATGATTGATGGCTGGATCGAGAGACTGTGGATGAGGGCTCTGTCTCAGCGATCCGTTCAGCCGATTCAGGACCCCCCCACCTGTAGATGGAGATGTCTTCAGCAGGAGGACAGATGAGATGAGGGGTGGGAGGGTGGGGTCGAGAGATCTGAGACAAGACGTGTTGTTAGGAAAGGACTGTTTAAGTAGAGGCTTCTGGGTAATTGGAGGTGTGTCCGAGAAGACGAGCGAGGCGTGGTTTCCTGGTGCAAAGGGGCTGTGGTCCTGCTCCTGAAACTCAGTTAATATACATACATTAACTCCCCATTGTGCGTCACTGTGATTATTTGTCGGGATGTATCATCGTGAGGTTCACATGCTGTATGTGAACATAAAATAAAGAAAAAAAATATCGCCTTATCAACTGTAAACAAATGTAAGGCTCCTCTCTTCTTCCTCTGGGTACATTTGCTCTCTCTCTTCCTCTCCCTCTCTCCCCTTCATCTCTCTCTTCCCCCATCCTCCTTTCCCCTCTTTCTCTTTTCTTTTTCTTTCCCCCTTTCACCACTCTATTCTTTTCTACTTGTTCTCACTCATTCCCCATTCTTCGCCTCTCCTGCTCTCTCCTTCCTCCTTCTTCCTCTGTACATTGGCTCTCTGTCTTTCTTCAACCACTCTCCCCTCTCTCTCTTCTCTTTCTTTGGGTACATTTCCTCTCCCTCTCCCTCTCTTCTTCTCTGACTACATTTGCTCTCTCTCTCCCAACTGTCTTCTTCTTCCTTTTCCTCTCTCTTCCTCTCCCTCTCTTTTCCTCACTCCCCTAGTCTCATCCCTCTTGCTCTTTTTCTTCTGAGTGCAGTTGCTCTCTCTCCCCTCACCCTTGCCCTCTCTTTTTCTTTTCCCTTTCCACCTCGGTCTCCTCTCTCCCTCTGCCCCTCGCTCTCTTTCCCTCTTTCTCCTCTCCTCTCATCCCTCTCTCTTCTTTATCTGAGTATGCATGCTTTCTCTCACTCCCTCCTTCCCTCCCTTTCTCTTTCTGCTTTCTCTGAGTATCTTTCTCCCCCTCCTTTCATCCTCTCTCTTTTCTTCCTCTGAGTAATTTTGCTTTCTCCCTTCTTACTGTTCTTCTTCCTCTTATTCCTCGCTCCCTTCCTCTCATCCGTCTTTCTCTTTTTTTCTCTGAGTATATTTGCTTTCTCTCCACCTTTGCTTTCTCTCCACCTTTTCTCTTTCTCCCTTCCTCACTCTCCTCTCTCCCTCTGCCTCTCTCTCGTCCCTCTCCCCCTCTTTCTCCTCTTCTCTCTCTTTCTCTCTTCCCCTCTCTCTCTTTCTCCCTTTCTCACTCTTTTCTCTCTCTCTCTCTCTCTCTCTCTCTCTCACTCTTCTCTCTCTCTTATCTATTCCTCCCTCTCTCTCCCTCTCTCTCATCTTCCTCTCTTTTCCCTCTTTCTTTCTCTCTCTCTCCTCTCTTTTTCTCTCCCACTTCTTTTTCTTTCCCTCTCCCTCACTCTCCTCCATCTCTCTCCTTCCCTCCCTCTCCCCTCCCTCTACCCCCCCTCCCTCTTTCCTCTCTCTCTCTCCCCCTCCCTCTCCTCCCTCTTTCCTCTCTCTCTCTCCTTCCCTCCTCTCTCTCCTCCTCTCCTCCCTCTCCCCCCTCCCTCTCCTCCCTCTTTCCTCTCTCTCTCTCTCTCTCCTTCCCTCCTCTCTCTCCTCCTCTCCTCCCTCTCTCCCCTTCCTCTCCCTCTCTCCTCCCTCTTTCCTCTCTCTCCCTCTCTCCCCCCTCTCTCTCTCTCTCCCCTCTCTCTCTCCCTCTCTCCCCCCTCTTTCCTCTCTCTTCTCTTACATTATCGTTGTTCAGTGGAGCGTACAGCAGCACCTCTGGGTCATTGTGAATTCCTCCTCTGAGGCGGTGCAGTGAAGGCATCGCGCTGCGTTCACTGATAATTGGACAAAAGCAGAACATCTCAGCGTGAGCCTGGTGAACCGCAGACTCAGCCTCGACAGAAAGAGAAAAGGATGAAAGAAGAAAAGGGAAGAGGACAAACTTGTAAAGCTTCAGAGAGGAGCATAATTTGTCCTGCTTCAGTTCAATGTAACCA
Source organism: Mugilogobius chulae (assembly GCA_038363315.1). NCBI lineage: Eukaryota > Metazoa > Chordata > Actinopteri > Gobiiformes > Gobiidae > Mugilogobius > Mugilogobius chulae. Next base: position 26,897,126 of record CM076396.1, read on the forward strand.
AAGCAGAACCAAATAAGAGTAGGGCCGGGACAAGAGTCTGCAACCTTTCACAGCCACATTCAACTTCCCTCTCTTGGATTGTTGTCCATCCTCATCCTGCTGCTAATGAACTCTGGCTCCATTGACTGAACAAGTCAGTTGCATCAGTCTGTCCAGTGGATCTGTCCTTCAGTGTGGTTCTCCTCCAAGTTTCTCTTTCTACCCCGTTATTTATCTATTTATTTTTAGTTTTTCCTCACCGAGAGGGAGGTGATGCATAGCATCAAATTCGTGCCAGACACACGGAATTTGTTGCTTAATCTTTGGAAATTTGTCACGTGTGATCGCTTGTCGAAAGGCTCGTCGAACTTCTAGCTGTCAAGCGTTAACTGCAACATGTTCACACAACTACAGCAGGAGCGCCCAAACCTTTTTTCTTCAAGGGCCCCATCTTGAAGGGTGCATGGCAATTAACCTAAACATGCATGTTTAGGTTAATTGGGCATCACTGTAAATTTCCCGTCGTAAGTGATTGAGAGAGTAAATAGTTTGTTTAACTCTGCGACGAGTTGGCCACTGTTCAGGGTGTCCCCCGCCTAAGGCCCAAAGTCACTGGGATAGGCCCCAGTCACCCGTGACCTTTAACAGGATTAAGCGGTAGAAAATGAATGAATGGCCCCATCTTAAAAATCCAAACTAAACGGAGGGTCGATCTGGGACATTTAAACGCTGCCATGGAATTGTACTTCCTGTTTAGCTGCATTTAGCCTGTAGACTTCAGACGATGGTTTTATTTTAACTGTCATTACATATGTTTGAAATTGCCCTACAACACAGACAGACAAACATGTAAACTACCTTTACAGAGCTAAACAGGAAGTGCACATCCTAGAAAAGTGGGCGGGACAAAATAGGGTCAATAAAGGAATTTTTTGTTTATTAACACGGGCAATGCACACCCAGCCTGCAGAAAGAGTCCACTGTGTCCATTTTTACCTCTTACAAAACTATCATTTGAATCTGCTGATAACAAAAACACTATCTGTTTTACAGACTAAAAACTAACACATCTTTAATTTCATTTTGATTAGAACATCAGACTACAGATTCAAACTGAAGTCGTTTCTACATATTTTGGAGTCGAACATCACGTCTGGGCTTCAGTCTTCTGTCTGAGTCAGTCTCATTTAAACAGCTCAGGGCAACGTCACATTTCATCGGGTTTTATGTTAGAACCGATTCTTTTTGACATTTGCCGTTGGGGTCTTTAGAAAGTACATATTTCATGTCATTGTTTTGCAGCTGACAATGTAAATGTCTGTGCCCTCCCAGACAGAGAAGTCATGGTTTGTGTCTATGAGAAACAATCTGCTCTAATAGAAGGCATGGACATCAGGCTTAGTCACATTTTTCTCTTCTTATTCAAGACTAGTTTGGAGTTTGCACAACAATAATTCACTCATTTAACCCTAGAACACTATCACTATAAAAAGTGACACCATCACTTTTGCCGGGTAATTTTCACCCGATATAATATACTCAAAAAAAAGGTACTTGTCATAAAAAATAGATCTAAATATGACAACACTTGATAAATGACAGTGGTTTTCTTTTATTTTCAACTGTGATATGTGTAACCAAATGAAAAATAAAAATATAGGAAGGTCCTATAAACATGTTTGAAAATTACTGAAAAATTTGGATTTTGAGAACAAAAAATTCCTAAAAAAAAAATACTGAAACAGGAATTTTGATCTTTGGTCGACCCATTCCTGAGACATGTGAGACTTCCTGAAGCTCAGACTCCTGGACACACAAACAACTACAG
>CM076396.1:26908619-26933661 GCA_038363315.1 Mugilogobius chulae
TAGGCACTTCTTTAGAGTTTAGAGACCTGCTGGTTAATAGTCTCTTCTTACATCACTTTTCCACCTTTTAAGGCACTCGGAGCACTTTACAATGAAGGATCCACTCACCCAGTGTAATAGATGACAGTCCAGTCTAGTTGTCCTTTCACCTGATAGATTATCGGCCGATATGAGCTCTTACAGGACAATCGGTTATCGGCCAAAATCTGGCTGATATATCGCCGATTATCTGAGCATGTTGTACCTCGATTTAAAACTTGGATCTGACCTGGGCAAACTGCGGCCCAGGAGCCAGATGCGGCCCTCCACTTGTTTTATTCAGTCCCCCAGCATGTTTCTAATAATTAGCACTCTTACCCTGCAAAGTTTTAATATCTATATTATCTAGTCTATAGGTTAAAACTACTACTACTACTACTACTACTACTACTAGAATTCAGAATATTCATCTTCATTTTAGTTATTTTAGCCAGATTCAAATAAAATTGGTAATATTTTGTAGCATATTTCGAATGTTTGAAGACCTTTCTGACTGTTTCCAAGATATTCTATTTAAACAAGACAGAAACACCTTGAAGCAAGTTACATAATCTAAGTCCATCAACTAAAAGCATCTTAATCACAAAAAATAAAGTTTTAGCAAATAGACTTACATTTACAGTTGCAGTGTATATGATTGACTTGGCCGTGTGTTTGCACCTGTGATTAATAACTGTAATAATAATAGTTATGTAGCCTATTTTTTATACAAAATGTGCTTGCAATAATAACAAATTCTTTCAGTAATTGTGTCCGGCCCTTTGTCTGGATTTGAATATGGCCCTTGGAGAAAAATAATCAGCAATCAGATCAATATTTAGAGCAGTGATTATGTTTATCAGTGGAGCTGTTTCTTGCCGGATTCTGCATTATATTATTGCGCTCTGACCCCTGCCATAAACTGATTGAGAGTTCGTTTCGGGATGGGAATCCCGTGAATCTTAGAAAGTGCTTAAAACTGATGTGACCTTGTACACAGAAAACCACTGTGTGCCAGTCTGGAAGCGTCAGCGGTTCATACAGAGGCTTGAGGACTTTGGTAGCAGTAACATAGAGTTGAAAAGGCAAGGCACAAGTCCTGAGAGGCATATTCAGGGGTGAGTGCAGGGGTGAACAAGGGCAGTGTGGGCCGGCCGAATGTGGGGCTCAGGGCTGGTGCAGGAACAAGAACAAACACCTGTGGTCGTCCAAATAATATTTCAAATTGTCTTTTGTCCCGTAAATATAACATATATATATATATATATGTAGAGGTAATTCCACAACTGTTACCGAGCAACCACATAGTAAACCTGTAACTTGGCTCATGCCAGATGGATCTGTGTTGAACTGAGTTCTCAGTATATCCATCTGGGACTTGACTCGCTGAAAGCGAGAAAAGGCGGGGCGTTTAGTGAAATACTTGGAGCTGATTGGGTGTGGGGCCTACCTTATTTGAGCTTAGCCAATCACAGCAACAACTCATAATGGTGTATCCAATGTCTGTGTGAGATAGAACAAGTGTCACACATACGGCTCTTCTTTCAAAAAGAAATTACTCCGTATTTCTGCTGAAACCGCATCAAAAGCACGAACATCCACGGGAGCCGCCGTCTTTGTTTAGCTTGAACTCGGCTGCGGCACCGGGGAGCTAACGGCCCGTGTTAGCCCGCCCTGCTACAATGTGATTGGTTCAAAACCACGCTGCTGTGATGTGATTGGGCTGGTCATCGCTGGTTCAGACTCTCAAACCAATCGAGCCGGACGAAGGCCAGATGGTTTATCTCGTGTTTGTGAATTCACAAATACCGCGAGATAAACCATCTGGCTGGCCACGTTAATAAACCTGGGCCAAAATCCACATAATTGACTCAGACATTATAATTTGACAAGCTGCTTTGATCATGTGACTCTTGAATTGTGTTAAATCGTTGCATGTTGGTGTTTTTTGACGACACGTGTGGAGGGATTACTTGCTGTATTTTTCTGATATCTTGCAACTTAACTGCTATAAAACTATGAAAACTATTTACTACAAGAGACATAAGACATAAGGTTTATGTTTCTAGGTTTGTGGAACTAATCTCAAACAAATGTAAAGGTTTAACATCTGAGTGTTTCTTTCAGTGAGTGTCCGGCTCAGTTCTCCGTCAGAGTCAGATTCTCGACTGTGAACGCAGACGGTTATAGTGGAGTTATGTTTGGTTATGTCCGGTGTGTGAACAGCTGAAAGGAGCTCTGGTATGTCCCACTGTAGAGAGAGAGAGAGAAGGGGGAGGGAGGGAGGGAGAGAGGGGGAAGGAGGGAGAGAGAGAGAGAGAGAGGAGGGAGGGAGAGGGGGCAGCAGGGGCAGGAGTTTCCAGGAAGACACCTCTGGAATGGAGCCAGAAAACAGAGTGGTGACAGCTGCAACGTAACAGAGAGAGAGAGAGAGAGAGAGAGAGAGAGAGAAAAGGGGGAGGGGGGGAAAGTGAGAAAAGAAGAGGACAGAAGGAGAAATAGAGAGAAGAGGGAGAAGAACATAAAGAGGCAGGGAGAAAGAAAGGGGGATGGAAGAAGAGAGAAGACAAAATAGAAAGAGAGACAAGTGATAGAGAGGGAGGTCTTGTGCCAAATAAAGGAGTGATGACATGTCAAATAAGAGAGTGAGCGAGAAGAGAGAGGGAGAAAAAAGGGAGAAGGAGAGAGAGAGAAATGAATTAGAAATGAGAGAGAGGGGAGTGAAGGGGAAAAGAGGGAGAAGAGAGAAAAGGATAGAGACATAAGGAGGGGAATCAGAGGGAGAGAAAATACGGAGAAAAAGTGAAAAGGGGGGAAGGAGAGAGAGAAAAGAGAGAGAGAGGAGGTGAGAGATAGGGGCAGAAAAGGAAGAGCATTACGGGGGAGGAAAGAAGAGAGGGCAACTCTGGTCCTGTGCCAAATAAAGGAGTGATGACAGCTCAAATGTAAGTGAGAAGGAGGGAGGAGAAGTAGAGAGAGAGAGAGGGAGGAGAAGTAGAGAGAGAGGGAAGTAGAGAGAGAGAGGAGAAGTAGAGAGAGAGAGAGAGAGAGGGAGGAGAAGTAGAGAGAGAGAGAGGGAGAAGTAGAGAGAGAGAAGTAGAGAGAGAGAGAGAGGAGAAGTAGAGAGAGAGAGAGGGGGAGAAGTAGAGAGAGAAGGAGGAGAAGTAGAGAGAGAGGGAGGAGAAGTAGAGAGAAAGGGAGGAGAAGTAGAGAGAGAGAGGGAGAAGTAAAGAGAGAGGGAGGAGAAGTAGAGAGAGAGGAAGGAGAAGTAGTGAGAGAGAGGGAGAAGTAAAGAGAGAGGGAGGAGAAGTAGAGAGAGAGAGGGAGAAGTAAAGAGAGAGGGAGGAGAAGTAGAGAGAGAGGGAGGAGAAGTAGTGAGAGAGAGGGAGAAGTAGAGAGAGAGAAGTAGAGAGAGAGAGAGAGAGGAGAAGTAGAGAGAGAGAGAGGGAGGGAGGAGAAGTAGAGAGAGAGGAGGAGAAGTAGTGAGAGAGAGGGAGAAGTAAAGAGAGAGGGAGGAGAAGTAGAGAGAGAGAGAGGGAGAAGTAAAGAGAGAGGGAGGAGAAGTAGAGAGAGAGAGAGAAGTAGAGAGAGAGAGGGAGGAGAAGTAGGAGAGAGAGGGAGAAGTAGAGAGAGAGGGAGGAGAAGTAGAGAGAGAGAGGGAGAAGTAAGAGAGAGGGAGGAGAAGTAGAGAGAGAGGGAGGAGAAGTAGTGAGAGAGAGGGAGAAGTAAAGAGAGAGGGAGGAGAAGTAGAGAGAGAGGGGAGAAGTAAAGAGAGAGGGAGGAGAAGTAGAGAGAGAGGAGGAGAAGTAGTGAGAGAGAGAGTAAAGAGAGAGGGAGGAGAAGTAGAGAGAGAGGGAGGAGAAGTAGTGAGAGAGAGGGAGAAGTAGAGAGAGAGAGAAGTAGAGAGAGAGAGAGAGAGGAGAAGTAGAGAGAGAGAGGGGGGAGGAGAAGTAGAGAGAGAGGGAGGAGAAGTAGTGAGAGAGAGGGAGAAGTAAAGAGAGAGGGAGGAGAAGTAGAGAGAGAGAGGGAGGAGAAGGTAGAGAGAGAGGGAGGAGGAGAAGTAAGAAGAGAGAGGGAGGAGAAGTAGAGAGAGAGGAGAGAGAGAGAGAGAGGGAGGAGAAGTAGAAGAGAGAGAGGGAGGGAGGAGAAGTAGAGAGAGAGAGAGAGAGGGAGGAGAAGTAGAAGAGAGAGAGGAGGAGAAGAAAGAGAGAGGGGAGAGAGAGAGGGAGGAGAAGTAGAGAGAGAGGGAGGAGAAGTAGAGAGAGAGAGGGAGGAGAGAGGGAGGAGAAGTAGAGAGAGAGGGAGGAGGGAGAGAGAGGAGAGAGAAAGGGAGAGACAGATAGTTAGTGTAATGAGAGCCCAGAGTCTCACAGTTCCAGAGTTTCTGAGGATTTGAAGCTTTAATGAGAAAAACTGTCACAACAAACACCTGAGTCTGAGGTGGAAACTTTCACAAAATAAAGAAAAAAACGACTCCTGGTGTTTGAATCGCTCTGACTTTTCATTTCTCTGGATCTGGACGACGTCTTTGTCCGTAAATCAAACTTTAAAACGTAAAACCCAGTGTGATTGTCCTGTTTGAGTGAGAGTGTCCTTTATTTAGCAGGTGTTAAAACCTCAAAGCCTCTGGTGTCAGGGCAGAACAGCTGCATGGTCTCACTCTTGTTAAGTCTAAGTTTGGAAAGTGGAGCAGATGTGACGAGTGTCCTTCAGGAGCTGTGCACACAAACACAGGAGGAATATATCCAGTTTCATAATCAAATATTGTTGTTGAGAGATCACCTTTTGTCATTCTCGCCCTACACAGTGGTTCTACTGACTCGTCTGGGTCAGAGGCAGTGCGCAGTGTTGGCCTCTTTCTGTTGGTTTACAAGGCAGCAGGCAGCCATCTTTACATTCTGGCTGCTAACCACAAGAGTCTGGAGGTGGAAGTCAGAAATGTTCAGAAATGCCCTCAAACTCTACATTAAAACCTTGCATAACGCTTGTGTGGCTGCAGTTGATTTTTAAAGTTTCTGCAAATCTAATGAGGGGTGGGAGCCATCTTCAGTGTGCTGTGTTTCGTGGCAACATGCTAAATGTGACTAAAACTGACCAGGCTAGACACATTGCCTTTGGTTAGCCAAGCACTTTGCCTATGTTGCTGCCCAGTGTGTAATTGAGTAATTCTCATGTAGCGATACTGGGATCAGATATCGGTGCTGATCCATAACATTTTGCTGTATTTTTTATTTTTATTTAACCTTTATTTAACCAGGAAAGTCCCATTGAGATTAAAAACCTCTTTTTCAAGGGAGTCCTGGCCAAGTGGCAGCAAAATTCAATACATTACAAACAAATAAATACATACATAGACATTAAAATTACACAGGTTAAGAAAAACAGTTATAGATTAGGGTGCACGGTAGCCAAGTGGTTAGAGCTCTGGCTTCCCAATAAGGAGGTCGTGGGTTCGACTCCCGGGTCGGACCATATCAACATCTCACGATCTCTCTGGGTGGAGTTTGCATGTTCTACCCGTGTCACCGTGGGTTTTCTCCGGTTTCCTCCCACCTCCAAAAACATGTATGTTTAGGTTAATTGGGCATCACTGCAAATTTCCCTTAGTGAGTGAATGAGAGAGTGAATGGTTGTCTGTCTGACCCTGCGACGAGTTGGCCACTGTCCAGGGTGTTCCCCGCCTAAGGCCCAAAGTCACTGTGATAGGCTCCAGTCACTCGCGACCCCTAACGGGATTAAGCGGTAGAAAATGAATGAATGAATGAGTTACAGATTATTGAAGCAGTCTCTAAACCTTTCAATTTGGTCCTAAACGCGTTTAAGGATAAGAACTCTGTCAGTTTCCAGTCTTTCTGCAACATATTCCAAGCAAAAGGAGCTGAGTGGGCAAAGGCTTTCTTTCCCAGTTCTGTGCGGGCAAAAGGTACAGAGAGCAACAGATGATCATTTGATCGTAAGGAATAGGATTCAACACTTCTTCTGATGATTAAAGTACAAATGTAGGAAGGCAGTAATCCAAGCAAAGCTTTGTAAATAAAAGTGTAGAAGTGTCCCTGCCTCCTAGTGACCAGAGAAGACCACTCCACTCGTAAGTACAAGTCACAGTGATGTGTCATAGATTTACAATTAGTTATGAACCTCAGGGCAGCATGATAAACAGTGTCCACCATCTGAAGACAGGAAAAAGACGCATTCATATAAAATATATCACCATAATCCAACACAGATAAAAAGGTTGCAGTGACAAGACGCTTTTTTGCTTCAAAGGAAAAACACGACTTGTTACGAAAGAAAAAGCCCAGTTTAAGCTTAAGTTTCTTCACAAGTTTTTCTATGTGTGTTTTAAAAGTGAGCGAGTCATCAATCCAGACACCAAGGTACTTATAGTCATGAACCACTTCTATAATATTTCCTTCTAGAGTGGACACAGCTAGGAGAGTTTCAGGCAACTTTTTAGAGTTTGAAATGAAATTGTAAATAAGCATTGGCTCCATGATATTAGTTCAGCCGACATTCTGACTGTGTCCTAATTGGATGTAAAGAAACTAATTCACAGGCTGATGTTGATCCAGAATGTTTGATAATTTTTACATTTATTAAGTTGTTCGATTGTTTCTTGCACAATAAATAACTTAATACTTTATGAACAAAGTTATACTGTTTTCACTAGGTAGAAAGTGTTTTCAGTCCCACTGGCATCAGTTGATACTGGTATTGGTAGATACGTAAAGCCAAAATATTGAAATCGGAGTCAGAACTAAAAAAAAAAATTGATCTGTGCATCCCTCTTAGTATATGTGAGCGTGTATATGTTTATAGTTTTGCATTGTAAGTTGTAGTGTAATGATTTTTAAAACGTGGCTTAATAAAGTCAGACTTCAGGTGTAAAACTCTGGAGCTGGAGCCGGTCGGTCTCTCTTTTATCAGCAGAGGAAGCGGCGTCTCTCTCCGTCTCTTCCTCTCTTTGTGCTTGCTCATCTCAGACTCTCACTTATGCAAATACACTTTACGTTTTCACACATTCCTGCCGAAGTCCTCGCTGATACTTAAACGTCTGGTGTTGAGAGAGAAGCTTCTGTGTTTTCCTGTGACGTAAAGAGACGAATTCCAGGCATCAACACCAAAGCTCTTAGATGGGTTTGGTTTCCGGTTTTCTATCGAGTTGGTCCACCTCGTCAACATGGTCACGTTCTTGTTTAAAGTCAACATCGTGTACTCTGGAATTTTGTTTTACTTTCAAATTCTTGTTGCTAATCCTCAAACTGGCCTCAATCCCAAATTTAGCCATAGAATTGTGCTTAAATCTTTCCAAACATCTTGATAACTTGATCAATTTGACGAGACAATGGACCAAATAGGACCAAAGGCCTTTAAAAACAAGTCCCTGTCCCTGTGTGTTCTGATGGTTGTGATTGTTGGATGTGGTGCATGTTCTTATCTAAAGATGACTAAGACTCAAAAGGTTTAAAATAATCAAAAGTTTATTCCCTAACAAAAAGTCAAAGCAGAAGTCTGGGCCAGACTCTTTCCCTGGTAGCTTCCATTATGCAAGACTTAGACCAGGCGTGTACCAAAATTGACCCATATGGACATACAACATGAATATGCAAGTGCTGAACATCCTCCCAGTTACTCAATGTTTGTCTATGTTGTTTGCAGCTCTGGACAATCACTTATTCTATATTATCATTGGCAAACTCAATCCGCTCTTTGTCACAAATGTCTCCCCAACTCATTTCAACCTGCTGACAAACACACACATTCTCTCAAGAACAAAAGGGTTCTTCAATATTTGATACAGAAAAACACACATATGACTTCAGTGGGTTATTTCCAAATAATAGTCAAATAAAGTTCAGTTAAAGGGACTGTACCTGATTTTTGCATCCTATAAATGTAAACAAACGGAAATAATTAATTTGAACCTTTTTCCTTCAGGCTACATGATTTCCTCACGTAGCTAATGCATTCTGAGCTTCAGAATTGTTCATCATGATGAGTTTTAATGTTTTTTCACAGCTTTTAACAGCGAGGTGAGTCACTATGCTAACAACAGTTAGCCACAATGCTAAAACAAAAACAGAAAAAGCTGCACACAAACGGGATTTTATTAGACATAGACAGGACTTTGGGGACTAATTTCCACCTGAATAGATACATTAACAAGGCATCAGTGCTAGGGGGAAACTGCTTTTAAGTTATCTTGTTGCAAATAAATTGAGTACAGTCCCTTTAAAGTGTACAAAAGAGGTTTTTAATATAGCAAACAAATGTTTATATAATGTTTAGTAATGTTTACCTTTATTATTTATAGAGGGATTTTCGGCCGATGTCACTTTACGCTCTACTGAACATGCTCTATACAGAAAGAGCTGCTGTCCATCTGTTTAGCTGGGGAACTTATTTGAATAAAACAACAAAACAGGTCGAGAGCAGCTGTTTGGATCAGGTCTGAACCGGTCTGACAGACGTCTGTCTCCTAAAGCTTGAGTGTTTTTCTCGCTGTGTTTTTCACCTGAATGTAACTTTTAAGGGTCGTAGGGTCTAATTTCATTCACAAATGCTGATTTAGCAGCAAAACTTTTGTTTTCACAGTGATAAACTCTTGTAGTTACTGACAACGGAGCTTTTTCGACTTGTTTCCACTGTTTGTGTCTGTGAGCGACGGCTCTTTCTACATCCAATTCCCTCATCTGCTGGTGAATCTGTGAAACTGCATCATATATTTGACTGTAGACACAGTCAGCACGAGCATCAGAGAGCCTTCTATCGCTGCAGAGAAGAAAAGACGGAAATTCACAAATACATGCATTGTGAGAATAGAGTCAGGTTTTCTAGTGACTGGAGTGAAATGCATCAGCCTGGCTTTGTGAATTTACCTTTAAATTGTAATACTCAATGCAAAAGAATTGAAAGAATGAGAGTTTAAAAAGAAGAAAGAATAAACATCACAGACAGAATCACACGTCAGCTCTGTGGAAAGGACGCTGCTTTGTTAATAAAACAACGTGTCATTCTGAGCCACACAAACAAGTCTTTTCTGACACATTTGTCCTTTTCAAAGCCACTTCTTTCTCTGTGATAAACACTGTTCTAATCCTTTATCCAAACGGCCCCGCTGCGCTGCCGTCGAGTGCTTTTGTTCCGCGCTGAGAGCTTTTCACCGGACTATTCCTGAAACTTGTGCTGGCGTTGGAGAGCACTTGAAAAGAGGTGGGCGGACCGCGTTTCCCAGCATGCACCGGGGCCGGGCTGTGAATGTTTTGGTGACGCTGACTCCAGGTGGGATTGGGGTCGCGTTCGTTCGGTGAGTCATGTAAACAATGACTAAGAGACGCACTCCAGCTGAACGGTTCACTTTGTGGGAAAACTCGGATCAAAGCCAGAGTCTGAGAGGAGAAGGAATAATGTTCACGTAGATGACGTCACACATTTACAGTCAGGTGATTTCTGTTCAGGAACAACAAAACTGTATTTAAACAATAGTTATTTTAGTTTGAATCATTACTTAACGGTGCACTGTGTAACTTTTAGTAAGTAAGTAATCTTTATTTGTAGAGCGCATTGACTTGATTTTGAAATTTGTTATTGAAATTGGGCTTGCATGTCCTGATTGGGCTTGCATATGTTGGTTTCTATTGAAAATGTGTTTCTTTAGTTACATTTTTTCACATTATGACACAATTATCACCATTAACTATGTCTAAAGTTATGTTCACAATGACCCTTACGAAATTGTTCGTACGAATCTCACAGGTCGTATGAAATCTGTTCTTTTGACGATCGTGAAGGATAGACTGTTTTCCTACAGTCGTCTAACTCCTGCCGTACACTGGGTGCGAGTTCGGTGCAAGGCGACACTCTCGCAAAACTTAGAAAGTGCTTAAAACCTGTGTGCCCTTGTACACAGACCTCGGAGCAGTGCGAGTGTACGTCTGAAAGTCGCGCGAGTGTGCAGAAAGAATCTACAGAATCTAAGAGTCTATTTTTGTCTGAGGTCGCAGAGTTCTGTTGCGACTTTCAAGTCATAGTATGAGCATTCTCACGGTAATCTATGTGAATCTGCGCAGCTATGGGCAATAACAGACCGGAGTGGACTGGAGCTGGTGTACAAGGCATGTCGCAAGAAACTCGGACACGTCTCAGACCAAACTCGCCTTGCACGGGAGGCGTTACGGTAGAATTTCAACTCTCACCAACAACTTACGTCGTTCTTGGAGAAATGAAGCTGTGCGGCATTCTCCCGTGAGCCTTGAAGCTTCCGTGATGAGTCTTTACGGTAATCCTACATCTATTTTGTATCGCACGGGAGCAGCCTGATCTCGCTACATCCAACTCAATCCTTTATTAAGTTGTTTCTAGCTATTAAACCTTTCATAAACTGTTGATAAGCACCATGATGAGTGGAGCTCTACCGGAAGTGGAGCTGCTCTATTTCCAATGCTAGATAAACGTTATTGACCCTATTTTGTCCCGCCCACTTGGCTTGGAAATGCACTTCCTGTTTAGCTTTGTTAAGGTAGCTAATGTGTTTGTTTGTCTGTCTTGTGGGGCAATTTTAATTATTCAGTTAAAATAAACCCATCGATTGAAATCTACAGGCTAAATGCAGCTGAACAGGAAGTGCACGTCCTACAAAAGTAGGTGGGACAAAATAGGGTCAATAGAGGGATATTTTGTTCATCAACACGGCAACATCGACACAAACAGTGGAAACAAGTCGAAAAAGCTCCGTTGTCAGCAACTACAAGTCCCTTAAAAGTCTGTCAGACCGGTTCATACCTGATGGAAACAGCTAGCTTCCATCCCGTTTCGTTGTTTCATTCAAAGAAGTTTCCCCTATGTGATCCAAACAGGTCTTGTCCCGTTGTGTTGGTTTTATCAAAGAAGTTTCCCACGCCAACTAAACAGACAGGATTATCTTTCTGCAGGTGATACGCGCAGTAGAGCGGAAAGTGGCTTCGACCAATTATCCCTCGTTCGCAAAAACCAGGAAGTACAACTGGCCAATCAGAGAACAAAGATGAAGCGTGAGTTAAGATGGCAGACTGTAAATGTTCTTCAACTTTGACATGTTCGCTGATCTGTTCTGATGCAGTGAAGTTCTCGCCTACTTCAGAGCAAACAAACCCCAACTAAAGTCTAAACTAAACTTATAACCAAACTCATGCTCTGGATTGGTTTGATATTTTCCTGTTTGTTTTATCAGCTCGACACAAATCCCTTCTGTCTCTCGTCGCGTGTTCACATTGATTGAATTTGCTTCAGTCTAATTAGTTTGTAGAAATGATTGAACAAAGCCTAATTAACTCCTGTGTTGTGTTTGACAAAGCGGCGGCAGCAGCGGAGCAGATAAAGGGCCGACGTTTTAGAGTCGACACAGAGTTTATCAGCGACAGGTTTGTATCGACATGGAAAAGTCCAATCTAATGTCAAGCCCTGGAGAAGTCCTGGAAAGTTTGGAAAAAGTTATAGAAGATAAATTAATATGCTGGGTTGAAAAACTATCAAGCACCTAGGAATTTTACAGATAAAAATCACATTGTGTCTTCCAATTTAGAGTCAAATAAAAAAATTCCCCCAAACTTCTAAAATGTTAATAGGACTTTTGTATTGACTCCGCCAACATTTTTTTTTCTGAGTAATTTTATAAAACTAATTTTTATCTCAATTACCTTCAGCTTTTGCAGAGGAATTTTCAAAACCCACAATGTGCAAAATCTAGAGTCATTCAGGTCTCCGCTGTGGTACCACTTTATATTAACTACACCTTAATTGGCCTTAGGAAACTATGACTAAAGCATAAATAAAGCCTTAATAATTCATGAACTAATGGTGAATTAATGAATGAAAAAGTGTATTATTGCTTAGCAACTACTTAACTAAGGAGCTAAGATTAGGATTTAGGGTTAGGGGGCAGGATTCGGAGTAATTAAGTAGTTACTAAGCATTAATAAGCTTTTTCATCTATTAATTAATCATTTGTTCATATTGAATTACGTTTTTATTAAGGTGTTAATAATGATTTATTAAGCCTAATTATTTTGTATTTATTCTAAAGTGTTACCCTCACCTGTCAATAGCTTTACCAATCCTTAAATCTACCAAAAAACATTTAGGCGGAAATTAGATTTGGTTTTTCTTTTGTTTGGAGAAAGTTCTCACTTCTGATCGGAGCCTGTTATCCCTGTCGTACAGTCGGTGCAAGTTCGGTGTGAGGCGGGACACGCACGACTCTCGCAATACTTACCCCGGTCTCACACTGGATCCAGTTCGTACTTCGGTCCGGCGTACGGAGGCTTTCTGTTTCTTGAAAAGTAATGAGAGGCTCTCACACCGCGATCCGTCCGGTCCGGCGAGCCGCGCGGCTCTGCTCCGTACGTCCGGATCGTTTCCGTTTCATTGAAATTTTTCCGGACTGCCGGAGCGCTCCGGAGCCCTTTTTGGTGAAGTTGTGAAAACAAGACACGACAAACAGGAAACCAAGCGCTCGCGGGTGAAGAGAATCCGGTGGTTTTCAAAGTAAAAACATTACGTTTCTGCTACTACAACAAATACAGCAAAATGCTCGACATATACACGACTATTGAACACACAGGATGTAAATAAACGTCCCGTACTTACCCATTATGCGTCGAAAAATCCAACAGAAAATGAAGTGACGTGAAATAAGCCCAAAACTCGGCACAAGTGTTCTTTGTTTACATATCCATGTGCCAGAGATCACGTAAACTCCTCCGAAACTCCCAAGTTGAGCGTGAATCCCCGTGAACTCGTGGTCTCGCGAGGCCAGCAGAGTCTGTACATACGCATGTGTATTCTGGAGGCAGTGTGAGTGACGACCGGACCCAGACGGATCTGGATCTGGAGGCAATGTGGGCCCGGTGTCAGAAAGTGATTTAAACCAATGTGTCCTTGTTCACAGACCTCGGTGCAGTGTGAGTGTGCGGAATTAATCCGTAGAGAGTCTATTTTTGTCGGAGGTCGCAACGGTCTCATGCGACTTTCAAGTCATATTACGAGCATTCTCGCAGTAATCCACGTGACTTCGCACGGCTTTTTTGCAATAACAGACCACAGTGGACTGGAGTCACAAGAAACTCGGACACGTCTCAGACTGAACTGGCTTCGCTGTCTAAGTACGGGAGGAGTTAGTCTCAGAAGCTAAAACTAAAGAGTCACAGCTTCACAAAGTCTCCACACATATGATTGTGTCCAAAGGATCAGAAACAGTTTTAGTTTTTTATCAATTTTAGTCAGACGTGTGAGGGAAAATAAGCCAGCAGATTCATGTGTTAATGTGTTGTCTCTGTAACTGTCGTGTCATTCATATTAGCCCAGAGGTGTGGGTTTTGTAGTCCGCTGGTGGATGTTGTAAATTTTCACAAACAGCTGTAGAGTCGTTGTTTATCGCCACTGGTTTGGACGTTCAGATTCTCTAAACAGAGCTCAGGCTTCTTCTCTCAGCTGTCTAGTGCTCTTACTGTTGACCCCCTGACGACCTCCACTGATAAGGAGCTAGAGCAGACCTGGGCAAACTGTGGCCCGGGGGCCAAATGCGGCCCACGACCTGTTTCAATCAGACCCCTGGCAGGTTTTTGAGAAACAGAAATGCAAGACGAAGTTAAAGAGAAAAAAAAACTTGGGCTACAACAATAAACTTGTAACATTTTGAGATTAAATTCGCAATGGTATAACGAGAATAAAGTCGAAGCCATAAAAAGCAATTTATCAATATTAAATCATTTAGAATGAGTGTCTGACTGCGTCCAGCCTCAGCAGCAGTGAGTCGCTGTGAGAGGCTTTGCTTATGCAGCTCAATGATCCGGCCACGTTCAAGAAGTGAAAACTTCTTTGCTTTAACCATCAGGAGGACATAACTGTCTGAAAGCCTGACAGAAAAGGAGAATTTTGAGCAGATTTTGGCTTTTATAGCCTTTGGTCTTAAGATCAGCTGAAAAACAGTCTTTTTCAGTTTATTATTATTTTCTTTAAAATGACAAATTCCAAATTTTTTTTGTCACACTCCCCCTTCTTGTTTTTGCATAATCTAGCTCTACTTAAAACCTCATTAGGATCCAAATGTGCAAAATGTGAATTTTAGCAAATTTTCAACTGGTCTTAAGATTTTGATCAGGACTGTATTTAGCAAAAACTAAGTAATGGGAAATTAGGTTATGTTCACAAACTACCGGATTTCAGCTTCATAATGACTCCGGACATTTGTGTTTTTTAGACGTTTTTAGGTCAAATAGATCAGAATGATAATATTCCGTCTTTAGAATGAATCCCATGAGTCTGTCCTGATGAAGTCGTAGTGTTTTTGTTGACAGAGACAGAAAACAGACGCTGCTCAAATCACAAACAACCAGAACAGACGTGTAGTGAGAGTTAGCGCCTGAAGCTAATCCAAAAACCCATTCTCTGCAGTGGGAGATGAGATAAGAGCGCTAACGGCTAGCTCTGCTCTTTCTCCTCACTCACAGACTATTATAATGTTATTTCACTCAGGTGCACAAACTGTTGACCTGTTGAAGTGACTCTTTAGGGGAAATACTCTGCAGTACAGTCGTTTTCTTTCTCTTTTGGGACGACTCTGAGTAGAAATGAACTAAACAGGAAATGAACCTGCCGATGTAGGTACAATATTTGCTCGAGCTGCAAAATCTACTCGGGTCGCAAGTTATCTAGGATTTATTGAATGGTTGTCGTAACTTCTACTACAATGATAATACAATAACCAACAGCCAATCAGAGCGCAGCATGACGTCTCGATATAATACTGATCATAAATAGCAAGTAAAATATCGAGTTTATTGAAAAAAAGCTCAAATATAGTTCGTTGTCGTCATGAAAATACGACTCGAGTAGATTCTGCAGCCCGAGTAAATATTGTAGGCCTACCTACACCGGCAAGATGTTAGCATTTTTGAAAATAAGGCTGCATTCACAATACAAACCGAACCGGGCTTGGGTCTATTGAGAACTAAAAATTGCAACATTGTATCTTTCTCTAAACTGGCTCGGTTTTGTTCACAATACACTTTTTACCAATGGAACCAGTGCAGTAGAGACACATCTGCTCCTCGCCTGTAGAGGCGCTGTGGGACAGAAACACGTTACATCAGCAGCAAAGAAGACACCCGGCTTCTCTGCTAACAGCAGCTACAGCTAACTTACATCAGAAACAAACACGCTGCTGGACTTTATACACAACTTCTTTCACATTAACGGGACCAGAGTGAGAGACAGATGAAGTGTTGGAGCGAAGACACTTTCACTTTCACTTCAGAAGACCAGAGAGAGGGCTAGGCATTTTGTTCCAAATGTCGAGAGTAAAACGTAACACAAAGTTCATCTGTTTGAGTAAATCTGGCTCTGAAAGGTCTGTCTCTGCTCACTATTAGATGAATATAGTAATGTGGTAATGTGAGCTGTATTTGTTTTCATCTAAGAGTTATAACTTTAGTATTTTTGTAAATAACACGAGAAAGCAGTGATATACAGTCGTGTGATCATAATTAATTCTACCTGAATCATCAATCTAACCCTTCTCCTGTTACTTTCATGTGTTTGGATCACGTGGATCAGGGTGGATCACGTCACTGTTCACTTCCTGGTTTTGTTTCGCTCTTGATTCATTTGCTTCACAAAACAAACGAACCGCTCCAGAGACCGACCTCTCCAACCAGACCAGATTTTGAAATTTTGGACCAGATCAGAGTTCGTTTGCGCGTTCACAGTTATACAATCGAACGAATCCTGATCCGAATCAAAAGTGTATTGTGAATGCAGCGTAAGTAAGCCAACTGACGTATGTGCACAGAGCCACAGAAAGTGGGTTTCACATTCTATAATTCTTGGCAGTTATAAGTCAGGTGGAGGACAAGAGGCACTTTTGACTATTAATAACATTGGACTTTGGATATTTAGCAAATTTAAAAGGTGGTGATTTCTGTGATGACTAAACCCATTACTCGTTTGTATTACTAAAATAAACTACATTTTATCAAGAATGTTGTGATGTCATCTGAAACCAACCTGTTGGTAGTTGGCAGCTGCAGCTACATTATTTAACTTTTCCACTGTGTGTCAACCATAATCTGTGTCGCATCTTCCAAAATTCACTTTGGCTTGAACACTCTGGGGACATGGTATGTTAGGTATTTGTAGGTTAGACTTTGTGCAGGTTCTGCTCTCAGTGGAGCCGAAGCAGGGCCGGCCCTAGCCCTTTTGGCGCCCTAGGCAAGATTTCATTTAGACCCCAGCGCCCCGCCCCACCACCACTATATTTAACTTTTTTTTCTGAGTTTAATTCTGTATAGGTCTATGATATCTAGTGTTGAAGGCAAGGTCATGTTTGTTTTTTAGTTATTGTATTTTATTTATTTTTTATTTTTTCTGAAGAAAATAGATGCAATTTCCTATAATCTGGAGTATTTTTGACCAATTAAAGTATCTTTTACATTAGTAAAGTTATATTATATTATGTAGTATATATCCTCACCAAGATACAAATTATTTGGGGCCCCAAATTGTAATGTGGCCCCAGCTGTTTGTGGTCATAACTCAATGAATATGTGTCTTAATGACAACAAATAAAAACTGGCAAATAGCTTATGAGTGGTAGAACATGATTTTCATATTGGGATGCAATTTGGCGCCCTCACCACCAGATGGCGCCCTAGGCAACCGCCTAGTTCGCCTATGCCTAGGGCCGGCCCTGAGGCGGAGATATTTCAGATGAGACACTTTTGAATGCTTTTGAATGTTTTCCAAAGTACACTCAGCTTTACTATGTCCTAAACCACCACTAAAGGATTTCATTAACAGAATAGAAGAGTGATGGTCAAAATTAAACTATGAAACAGCAAAGCATTTGAACCAAACTGGTGATGATAAAAGTGAGTTCATTGTAAGATACTAGAAGGTTATAGGGTTGTTATTTGTGTTGCAGAGCTAATGTCATTTTAATACCCTGAAGAATAACGCAAAGTCTATGCATTTATCTGTAGAATCTAGTTCCAATGGCAGCTGAGCTATAAAAACACATTTCTGTCGTAGTACTTAAATGTTGTAAGCGTACAACTCTCTCTTATAAGTGAAGCTATAAACAGTAGTTTTTCTGTCAGAACCCTCTGCTCAGAGCTGCTGCAGAGTCTCAGGCGGCTGAAGGTCATCTCTGTATTTACCCGTTTATTTGTGGAAACATTTTGATGGATTTGTTCTGACGCGTGTCCATCAGCCGCTCTCTGACCTGCTGCTGCTGCCACACAAACATCTGAGTCACACTGACCAGCACCTGATGATGTCACGAGGTGGAGAGTCCTGAGCTCATGTAAGGCAAAAGTAACACTGACTGCATTTACATTACACTTTTCCACAAAACTTTATCAGTGCAGATTTAGAGGAAAAACTATAAACTATTACTAATTTAGTTGGAGAAAGTGCTTTAAAAACCTCCAAACAAAGGTGAGAATCTGAATCCCATCCACAGAGCTGCGTTCGCCCACACACCAGGACAATAACACAAATGAGATGGAAATGAGCAAGTTTCACTGCAGACAAACTCAACTTCACTGGAGCAGATGGAGAGAGTTATATACGACGCTTTGATGAGACTATTCAGATGTGTTTACAGGAACGGTCCAAACTTCAGCTGTGCATCTCTGGATTTACACTCACTGGTTTAAGAGATGTTTGTTCTGTCAGTGTCTTATCGTTTGTGTCAGTCCAAAGACTTTACTCACCCTGCGTTTTAGACCTAAAGTTTACGGACAGTCAGGATGCTGAGAGAGAAAAAGAGAACACATCTAAAATCAAACTTGAACAAGTCAAAGTGCAATCCTTCTAGAAAGGCGTGTCCTCCTTTCTGAGTGACCAATGAGAAAGGGAGGAGGAAGAGGGGCGGGACCAGCAGTTCAAACTCTGTAGCACGTGTCCTCTGTTTGATTAGTATGTGGTAAATTTATCGAGGAGAAATACCTGTAAAATAAAAGCACTAAACATATGCCCACATCGTTTGCCTCACAGCAAGAAGGTTGTGGGTTCGACTACCGCATGACCTGGGCTTTTCTGGGTGGTGTTTGCATGTGTCTGGGTAGTTTCTTCCAGGCACTCCAGTTTCCCCACCAACCAAACCATGCATGTTAGGGTAATAGCCTCCAGCTATGGTAGTCCTGACCTAGCCAGACTAGTGTCTCCACTAAATTTTTCATTTCTCTCCAGCTCTAGTTAAGGTATCGCAGGACTGCAGACGGTTCCCAAAAGCAGGAAGTAGAATCGTCTAACAGGAGCAAAGTAACCTGGCTCACGCCAGATGGATATGTGTTGAACTCCGATCTGAGTTCTCACTATATCCATCTGGGACTTGACTCGCTGAAAGCGTTCGAGAAAAGGCGGGGCGTTTAGTGAAATACTTGGAGCTGATTGGGTGTGGGGCCGACCTTACAAGTACGCATTACACATACTGCTCTTCTTTCAAAAAGAAGTTACTCCGTATTTCTGCTAAAACCGCATCAAAAGCAGGAGAAACACGTACATCCACTAGAGTCGCCATCTTTGTTCAGCTTGAATGTAGGGTAGAGTTAGCACCGAGGCGCTAACAGCCGTCTTTACATCTCCGAAACACCGTTGGTTCGTACTCTCAAACGAATCGGGCGGCAGGAAGGCCAGATGGTTTATCTCGTGTTTGTGAATTCACAAATATCGCGAGATAAACCATCTGGCTGGCCAGGTTAGGAGCAAAGTGGTGTGTTAACCAAAACCAACCTGAGTTGAAAGAACACAGTGTGGTGTTCTCCTCCTTTTACCTTGTGTCAAATGTTAATCTTGAATATGTTATTGCACCTTTTAATTGGCAAGTTTACCACATAGAAATGGCAACAATCATTGACACACCTTTTATGCTCTACTTCTTGGATGACAAAACTTTAAAAAGTCTCTGCTACTGTGAAACAAACAGTGAGTTAAACCAATTGTCACTGGATATATTAAATATGCATTACACATCTCTTTTCTGAATATTTGTGACTTTAGAAAAATGGAGAAGTCTTAAAATATAAACTCCAAACATTCTTAAACAAGCATCAAGACAAAGGAAATGATAACAGGTCCAGCAGCTGTAGTTTGATATTGTTAGTGAAATAAAAACATGTATTATTGTTCACCTCTGGACTCTCACACTTTTAAAAGGAAAAGTCACGCTGAGGTTCACGAGTTTCCTGAGCTGAAAGAACCTCCCTGTGCATCAGATTTTTACAACAATACTTTACATTTGTGGTGGAAAAGCTGGAGGTCACAGCGCAGTGTATAACCTTTGTGTTTCCATGGAGACGACAGAGGTAGAGTCTGTGAAAACGACTCTGCGAGAGAACGAGGACAGATGTGAGTCTGAATGTACAGAGTAATCAGATTAGAGCTGTTTAACTAATGCACAGAGAGAGAGAGAGAAGAGGGAGAGGGAAAAGAGAGAGAAGAGAGGGAGAGAGAGGGAGAGGGGAGGAAGAGGGGGAAGAGAGAGAGGGGAGAAAGAGAGGAGAGGAAGGGGGTAGAGAGAGAGGGGGGAGAGAGAGGGAGAGGGGAAAGAGAGAGAGGAAGAGGGAGGAGAGAGAGAGGGGGGGAGCAGAGAGAGAGAGAGAGAGAGGGGAGAGGAAGAGGGGGAAGAGAGAGAGGGGAGAAAGAGAGAAGAGGGAGAGAGAGAGAAAGAGGAGAGAGAGAGGAGAGGGAGGGAGAGGGGAGAGAGAGGAGATGAAGGGAGAGAGAGAGAAGAGGGAGGGAGAGGGAGAAAGAGAGAGAGGAGAGAGAGAGGAGAGAGAGAGAAGGAGAAGAGAGAGGAGAGGGAGGGATAGGGGAGAGAGAGAGAGGAGATGGAGGGAGAGGGGAAAGAGAGAGAGGGAGGGGGAGAAAGAGAGCGAGAGGAGAGGAAGAAGGGTGGGAAGAGAGAGAGGAGAAAGAGAGGAGAGGAAGGGCAGGTAGAGAGAGAGGGGGAGAGAGAGGGAGGGAAGGAGAGAGAAGGAGAGGGGAGAGAACAAGAAGAGAGGGAGAGGAGAGAGAGGGGGGAGAGAGAAAAAAAGAAAAAAGCTAGTGAGAGAAAGGAAAGAGAGGGGAAGGGAGAGAGAGAGACTGAGCAGGGAATGTGGAGCGAGAGGAGAGAGAGAAAAAAGGAGAAAGAGGAGAGAGAGGGAAAAGTGAGGAGGGGGAGAAAGAGGAGACGGAGAGCAGGAGAGGGAGAGAGGGGGTGGGGGCAGAGAAAGGGAGAGAGAGGAGAAGGGGAGGGGAGAAGAGAGGCAGACGGAGTGGGGGGAAAGAGAAAAAAGAGGGAGGGAAGGAAGGAGAGAGAGGGGGAAGAGAGAGGGAGGGTGGGAGAGAAAGAAGAGAGAGGGGGAGGAGAGATGGGGGGTGGGGAGGTAGAGAGAAGAGAGAGGGAGAAAGAGAAGAGGGGGCAGAGAGGGACGGAGAGAAGAAGGAGAGAGGAGGAAAGAGAGAGAGAGAGGGAGGGAGGAAGAGAAAGAGGAGGGAGAACAGGGAGAGAAAGAGGAGAGAGATGGAGAGAGGGGAGGGAGGAGAGTAGAGAGAAAGGAGAAGAATGAGGGAGAAAGAGACAAAAGAGAAAGATGGACAAAGAGGGGAAAAGAGAATAGAGAGGGAGAGAAAAGCAGAGAGAGAGAGAGACAACGGAGAGGGAGGTGTAGAGTGTGTGTGTGAGAGAGAGAGAGAGAGAGAGAGGTCAGAGGAGACAAAACACGATTTAAAATGAAATGATAAAGTGCGTGAGCGTTGTGTAACGGGTCAAACCGTCTGCATTTAGAAAACAGACAAACGCCGCTCGTTTTAATCGCCGACAATTATGGAAAAATCATTCAGAGGAAAAGGTCTGAACTGCGGCTTAAATCTGCGTCTGTGGAGCGTCGGGAAAAGGTCGTTTGGATCGCAGAACGTCGGTTTATTTAATATAAAACGTGTTGGGAAAACTGTCACACCAAAACAATAAAGTTTCAGCCCTCACAGTTCTTCATTATTGGGGTTTGTTTGCTTCTTGGTAGACGGACTTTTTTGCTTTAACTAATCGTTGCTTTTTGGCCATTTTGTAGTCCAGGAAGTAGAATATGTTTGTCAGCGATTGTTATCGTTTATGAGCCGTAAACTTACAACTCAAAGGTAGAAAAGCAAAGTTAATATCTGAGGTTAAAGGAGAAGACACACTTGCATTGTTTGGTAGATTTGTATTTTCTGCTTTTTAACAACAACGTGAATAAAGTGAAATCAGACACTGCTCTGATTAAAGCTGCTATTTCTGACTGCAGATATCTGTGTGTCCGACCATTCACTCCAGCCTAAATTTAAACCTTAAGCACAAGTTTAACCCAGCACAATATGTCTACGCGCAGCCTTTTGTGCGCACTACGTTTGGCGCTACAACAACATGACAATAAGCTTAAACACTCTTATAACCAGAGCCGGATCTAAACTTTTGGGGGCCCTAAGCAAAAATCAGCTTCAGCGGCCCACCAGTCTTTTCTATGAACCTTAAAGAGAAACTAAACTCAGAATCAACTTTTTTTCACTGTTAAACTGTGTATCTGGGGTCAAAATTCAATTATCTACTGTTTCCAGGCCTTTTTTAGACATGTTTGTGCAAACTCGTTCATTTTGCAGTTATGTGTGTATAAACCGCGGCTGTACTGCCACGATGGACAAACGCTGTCACTGCATTTTCAGTTCCCTCTGACGTCACAGTGTATTGACGCGGCAGACGAGCCGCCCAAATGGTTTGTCTAAACTCCTCCCTCTGACACTGCCTCTGCAGAGAGTTTGAAATCCATCACTCGCTGCACATTGACGTCAGCAGTCAGTTAGCTCAGCTTGATGAGCGAGTGGTGCGCAGTGCAGCCGCCTGCACAACGATGCGCTGGTTTGAAACACGTGTCAGTGGCAAGTTTATCATTTTCGTTTTTCATTTTCATTTGTAGAAAATACTCACATCATACGATACGATCATGTGCTTATGTAGACTAAAGCAAAGGTTTAATACATAATATGTTTTGTAAAGTAAATATAAAAGGAATCTTGACGTGCAAGTCAAGGAAGCTGTAGTGCTGCAGACTACAGCTGTGAATCTCACGTCAGGACCTGGACCGCTCCAATACAAAACTCAGCATTCACCAGGCTCACTGTTCATATTTGGTGCTGTCAATCAAAGTCTGTTCACACCCACTGGGCGTCTCTTAAAAGGCCTCCTGCATCTCCCACTTTTGCGAGTCTGTTTGAGGTTCAGTTGTGGGCGGAGTTAGTCTCTGAACGCCTGTTTAGCCTCACTTTAATCAGTCAATCCAAAGCAGCGTATACATTTACTTTTTTCAATATAATTTATAACAATACACAAAGCGACAGACAAAAATAAGTGTAAGCTAAATAATATTTCTCACAATAAAGAGATAATGTAAAGGGTCTTTCACACCAAGCCGAGGGTCGCCCGTCTGAACCAGTTTGGCAACTTTTGCCGACAGACGGCTCACGTGTGTTTAGTGTAAATGGGTTTGTCGGGGGTCAGAGGAGCGGAGCAGGTCGAGGAGGCAGGTTTTTGAAGACTTGCAGGTAAAGTCGGTGTCACCAGTTGCCGCAAATGCAGCTGTTTGATTGGCCCGTGGTCACAGGAGAACCAGTGAATCAGTGCGCAGGAATATAGTGCGGAAAACCGAAAAAGACACTTACAGAAAAACAGTATTTAGCGGAGCATAGATTGTTGTTATTTACACGGGGTTTAACGGGACGTAACTACAAAGGAGAATGGTTACTATTTGGATCGAGGAAAACACGGGGGAGTTACGGGGACCGCAGTATGAAGGCTGGACTGTGGAGGAAATACGAGTTGAGCTTAATCCGTGAGGTAAGACTAGAAACATCTGTTTTCCGTCAAAGTTTGACAACTACTACTCGCGTGCAACTTATGTTTCGTCATTTTCTTCAAGCGTTACATCACACACATGCTCACTCTGCATTTGTTTGGTGACTGTTGGCTGTTTGGATCGTGTTTGTCTGAATGTTCTTTCACATCGGTGCACCCCAAAGAGACGTGAACAGACACAGCGTTGCTCCTCCCTATAGACAGCGACTGGGGGTTGTGTTGGTGTAAAAGACTCTTAAGATAGCTTGCATAGTCACGTATAAGTGGTGACTCTATATGGGCTGTCTGCAGCTGGACGCTCTTGGAAATGTGACTTTAGTTTCACTCTGACTAAACATGGCGACTGCTTGAGCTTCCTCTCTGTCCCTTTGTTTTGTCGTGATTTCTTCTCAGACTTTTAATGAACAACATTAAGCATTCTCCGGCGTCTTTAGGCTCAAACCCTTCCACGTTCCCGACCCGTCTCCTTGTCTTCGCTCCAGAAAGTCCCAGAGGTCCCGAACAGAAGCATCGATCTGCAGCTCCAATTAAAGCCCCGAGTGAAGAGGCTAATGCTAACGACCCTGAGCGCGTCGCAAACAGGGGGTCGGGAACGGAAGACAGAAGCTCAAACGTGTTGTGACGCTGTTTTTGTGGAGAGAGGACGGCGTTAGAACTGGATTATTTACCTTTATACACTGTAAAAAGAATCGTACGGTCAATAAGTTAAATGAACGTAAGTCTTTGTGTTGGTTTAACTTAACAATGTGAGTTTAAGTTATGAAAATAGAGAGAGAGAGAGAGAGAGAGAGAGAGAGAGAGAGAGAGAGAAAGGCAAGAGAGAGATGAGGGAGAGAGAGAAGAAAATAAAGGAGAGAGAAAAAAAGGCAAGAGAGAGATGAGGGAGAGAGAGAAGAAGTGAAAGAGTGAGATGAGAGAGAGAGAAAAAAGGAGAGGGGGAAAAAAGAGAAGAAAGAGAGGAAGAGTGAGAGTAGGGATGAGAGAGAATAAAAGAGAGACGGAGAGAGAAGAAAGGTGCGACAAAGAGTGGAGAGAGAGAGAGAAGGAAGAGAGAGAGGCCTGGTGAGAGAGGAGAGGGAGAGAGAGAGACGAAAGACGAGATTAGAGATGAAAGCAGAGAGAAGGAAAGAGGTGAGGGCGAGAGAAGACGCAGCAAAGGACGCAGGAGTGAGAGCGCGAGAGCATAGAAAGAGAAGACGAGAAACAAGGCAAGAGAGGGTGAGAAGAGCTTACAAGTATAGAGAGAAAGAGAGAAGACAGCGTGCTCGAGCAGAGATAGGAGAGAGAAGAAAGAGAGAGAAAGGAAGAGAGAGAGAGATGGAATGAGTTAGAGGAGAAGTTGAAGAGGACGCAGACGCACGCACGCCAAAAGAGAGGAGCTAAAGACGACGAGAAAGAAGGAGAGAGAGATAGAAAGGCAGAACGAGGAAAGAGAGATGAGGAGAAGAAGGTAGAGATAAACCGTCAGAAGAGAGAGAGGCGACACGGAGTGTAAGATTAGTGAGAAGGAGAGGAGATAGACGAGGTAAGAGAGCGAGAGGAGGAGAGAGGAGACTAGAAGAAGAAGAGAAGAGGAGCAGCAGCTAGAACGAGAGATGGATAGGGAGAAGGAGAGCACGCAAGAAATGCAGAGAGAGAGGAACAGTGAGTGAGCGAGAAAGAAGGGGAGTGTGAAAGCAAGAGAGAAGAGAAAGGGAAGACACAGAGTAGAAGAAAGAAAAGTAGAAAGAGGAAGGTGGAAAGAGGGGGGGGCAGAAAGAGACAGCAAGAGTGAGAAGAGGTTCCGCAGGATGATCGCCGCACGAGTAAGAGAGAGACAGAGTTGAAGAGTGGAGGATGTATCAGAAGTAGAGAATAATGTTCAAGAGTAGAAGATCGAGAGAAGATGAGAGAGGAGAGGAAGATTTAGAAGGAGCGCAGAAGACGACAAGAGTTGTAAAATTTGAAAGGCAGAGAGAGAATAAATAGGAGAGGGGAATGAGAGAGAAGAAAAAAGATGACACAGAGAGAAGAAAGGCGTGAGAGAAAGAGTGAGAGAGTATAGAGAAGGAGGAGAGAGACCTAGTGAGAGAGAGAGAAGAAAGAAAAAGAGAAGAAGTGAGAGAGGAGAAAGAGGAG
>CM076396.1:26947128-27012128 GCA_038363315.1 Mugilogobius chulae
TCTTGATGCAGTCCCAGTTGGATTCATGTGAATTCTCGCGATAACGCTGTGGTGTTCGGAAAAAAAAAGACTTCATGCGGATTCTTCCACAGACTCCGCACTACTTGGAGGGCAGTGGAAGCTCAAACCTGTGGCGGCCACAACTTTGCACCAAGCTGCATCAAACGCAGGAGTTGGAAAATCCATCTTCAGACTCGTTGGAAGTCAGCCAATCAGAGACTCCACTCCTGTGACATGTGACATGCTGCTGTTCTCCTCTCACATCAGAAGAAAGGACCACTGTTTACTTAAGTCTTTTATCAACTTTTTAACCAAAGGTCGCTTGTTTTGGGGCTTCTTTCAAAGTCTTGGTCGCTCGTTGCTCTGAAAATCTGGCGACACAAAACAAACAACATGGACCTGATCTGGACTGACAAAGCCTCACATGGATCTATTCAAAATGTTTAAACCTGCTGTAGGACGTGACACTGGAGGAGGACAGAGACAGCAAAACAACTGTCTGGAGGAAGAGAAAGTTGTGTGGTCGGGTAAACTACGTTTTTAAAGGCAGCAAGCCTCGATTTCTCTCTCTTCTTCATCTATGAGCAAAACAAAGCCTTTTGCAAACAAGCGGAACGCAAAGAAGTGCATTGGGGCATTTACGCAACTACTACTACAAGATAAGGCCACAACCCCAGCTTTTTGTATAGAACTGCAACATGATTCTGTTTAAATCAGACTAAAACAGGCTGATAGAGGTTTTTGTTGACGTAACAACATTAAAACTCGACTAAAAGGCCACAGAAGTCAGATTTGTCTCTTCTACGACCTTTTAAACCCATTATATTGTATTATATTGACTTACAGTAAAACATCCTTGGACAATATTGATCCAGAAGATTCCAGTGAAATGGATAATGATGTTTTGAACAGAAAAGCTCGTTTCCTGCTTCGTGTTCTGCAGAAATGAGATTAAGTCGTTAGTTTATGGACTGTGTGTGCGTCTGTGTGTGTGTAATGTTGTTTGTGTCGTTGTGTTTCGGCGCTGTCACACGTGGCCTTTGTCGAGCGCCGTTCCAGAGGACTTCTTCTGCTTTTGACGCTTTTAGGCTTGTTTTTGTAGCAGAGAGCAGGAGATCAGACAAAGGGCGATGCACTTAGAGAGAGCCGGAGTTTGACCGACAACCTCAACAAACACAGGAGGTCACTCTGCACTCAGGCTTTATTTTAGTACTTTTAACACTCTTTCTATTAAAGGTTCTACTTTACACTAAACTAACTCATATGTTCTTTCTTTCTTATTTTCCAGTATCAAATTAATCCACCAAGTTGGGTTTGTTTCACTCACAAATGTTTGAGAAAATCTGTTTTTTAGATTGTGTAGGTGAGACCGGGGACAATTTTAACACTTTTTTCCTAATTGACCTTTCGCCGAGCCCCGCCCCAAAACGGCTCTTGTCCAATCAAACATCGTAGCAACCGTTGCTATGTAAATATGGTCCGTCAGATCTTGAGCTCCAAGCAAGATGGTGAAGCGATGCGCCTACGGTTTATGAAAAGCGGACCGCAGATACCCCGAAATATTGACCGGAGGAGTTGTGTTTTTTCCATTTCTAAAGCCGAAAACAACTGGAGCAGTGCTACAATGGATTAAACAGAGCGGGCGGCTCGGGGCTGCTCCTCTACCAGCTAAATATATGGAACAAATGTCTGCTCAAAGGTAAAACTAATGTTTAACTACAGCTATGGACTGACTGTGTTGTTAGATCTAGAGGCAAAAACACAAACTAGACCCAAGTTATACCATGACGAGGATATAACTGCAGAAGTTACGCTCTAAGCTGCTAAGTTTAGCGAGCCTCTTAGCTTTAGCCAGCACTAGCAGGTTTAGCTCACTAACATAGCCTCGTAAATGAACAATAAACTTGCAATAGAGAAAAATAGACCTTTACAAACGGAAGTGAACTTACCCGGCAGTGCAAGAGCAGGACAAGGCTGTGCTTGTTGCATTTGAGGTGACGTTAAAAATCACGGGTTTCTCTTCTCTGATTTAGCTTGAGACCAGTAGCATTAGCCTCCTTAGGAGTTATATTCCTCCGTGGCGTATTTTAATGTTTTGAATAAATTCCTTCGCTGCATAGTGAACCCCTTTTGTCTCGATCTAGAGGATATCGCGGAAAAATTGCTTTAAAAAAGTCACTAACGTGAACAGGAGTACTTCTTTTGTCATTGAAGTCTATGGCAGTCTATCATATTTGACGGACGTAGCAACAGTAACTAAGGGGGGCGGGGCTCGGCGAAAGGTCAATTGGACATATCAGCTTAATCTTAGTTAAAGACCTGCTTAAAACTACATGAAATGAAAGCTGCAGATGTTGGCTTGACACGTGAACAGGTTTAGATTTTCTAGAGCCATTTATTATGAAGCTGTTATCATTTCAAGACAAGAAAATCAAGTGTTACAATCACCCCACAGCATGGGGCAATATAGTATATAGTAAATGCAGCAGCAGTTACTAGGGATGGAACGATTCTGCAAAAGAGTCGAATCGTTCGATCTTGGCCCTTCGATCCGATCGTTGCATAGTTCGAACGATTTTGCGCATGCGCTAAAATACACGTGTCGCGGCAGCGGCGTTTTGTAGACAAGGGGAACGAGTGAGCGCGTGCGCAGAGGAGTGTTGTGTGTGGGGAGAGAAGTGGAGGAGACGCTGGCGCCGCTCAGATTCAACCTTAACGCTCCAGTGTTTGGGGACACATTGAATTTAGTGCCAAGGATGATGCTAGCGGTAAGAAAACTGTCTATTGGGAAGTTTATTGCTAATGACATGCAGCCGTTTTGTCTTGTTCGCGCTGTTGAACGCGGAGGCTTTAAGCACGTTTAACACCGCCGAGCCTCGCTATAAACCCAGAGCCCAAACACTTCAGTAACACCGTAAAACCCGCGATGTATGAAGAAACAAAGCGTGAACGTGAGCAAGACCAGACTGCACGTGAATATGTTGCGCTGACAGCTGATGGGCGGACTTCCAGAGCTACGAAGAGTTTTATTACGATGACGGTTCACTACATCGACAAAGAGTAGGCTAAAGTGTTGCAGACACGCATGTATGAGTCCCATACAAGTCAAAACCTCTCAGAAGCACTGACAGAAGTAAAACATGAATGGAAGTTAAAATATACCAACGTCCCGAAAAATAACAACGTCCTGTCACAATGTAACAATGTAAGAAAGTAACATAGTTAATGCTGTTAATGTAAGGATTAGGGCCAAATCTCACTATTAATGTGTCTGCCAAACATGCAGCGTCCATCAGACACATTTCCAGACTTTTAGGAAAAGGGAAAGTCATTGCTTTTACATAAAAGCACAAATGAAGCCCACATTCTCAAAATGAAGCAAGAAATGTTAGAGTTGCCAGTTCACAAACTAATATATGTACAAAAATAAATGTAAAATAATATTGTTTTAGATATCTTAATAACAAAGATAGTTTTAGATATTTACTAACAAAATCGAAGAAAATCGAAAATCGTGACAGCAAAATCGAAAATCGAATTGAATCGTGACTTGGGTGAATCGTCCCATCCCTAGCAGTTACTATATACTTTTTAGTGGAAAGCAGAGAGTGTACTATTTTACAACTAAAAAAGTTAGCTACCCACCTTTAACAAGTGTCGGTGTTACGTCTCTCTGGTGGAACAGCAGACATCGCAGTTGCACCTCCTCTCAGACGCTGAAACAAAGTGCGACTTGCAGTACAGAGAATACATCTACGAGTTCTTTCCACACGCTCATGTGAATCCCAGACGTGCACCTGCGCCGAGGTCTCTGTACGAGGGCGCATTGGCCTTGAGCAACAAACTCTCATTTTGTGTCAATCTGGCTGTTAAACCCAAGAAATGTCCCCTTGTGGCTTCAACTAAAACACCAGTCTAGACGACGAAAGAGCAAGAGACGTCACATAATAGCATTTACTTGAGACAGAGCTGTGTGGTTGCTAGGTAACAGTTGTGGATATCTCTAAATCAGTGATAATAGTACAGTGAGATCTGGCTTTGGAGATTTTCAGCAGAAGTTGGTTTGTGTAAGACCAGGTTATGTTTCCATCAGAGCAGAGATTGGTCGGATAGGGAGGAGTGAGAGGATAAATTAACAGTTTAAATCAATTCTGAAAGACACTTGAGCCAGTGAAGAGTCAAACGAACGGATATTACATCTGGGTGTGTTAGATAAAAAAACAATCTGCAGCTTCTGCTCGAGCTGAGAGCAAACTGAGACACATCGAAGTCTATTCTCATAAAGATCACATTGTCTTTATTGTTTTGGCCATATGTTTGCCTCAATCAGAATGTTGAGGAGGATTTGTCAAATAAAAGAATGTCTGTGCAGAACCTCTACAGAGATTCAAGTCCAAGCCCACATCTGTACTGATCGCCAGGGCCGGTCCCTTCTACAAACATTATAAACAAATGTTTAGGGCCACAACCACATGCTCTGATTAATTCTCTTGTACATCCAGTTTATCTCTGGTCAACTAAGGACATGTCCCATCAACCGATTAAACGGCTAAAATACTACAGCACTAGCAGTTAGCCATAATAATTGACCCTGACTGTATTTTAACCCTAGAGCACTATCGCCGGGTGAATTTCACCCGAGCAAATGTATTTACATGATTTTCAATATGTTGTATTTTTCTGAGAGTCATGAGTCCCTGGAGCTTCACCTTTGTTGTTGACTCTATGAAGGTGCAGGTGTTTCCCCAAAGCCCACTTTGTCCTACAGATTTGCTTTCGGGTGTTTTTCACCCGGCGATAGTGAAAGAGGGTAATGTACGTTTTGGGTGGATTTCATCAGTGATAGTGTTAGTGTTTAAAGGGGCACTATGTAAGAAAACAAACAAACAAAGTGATTTCCACTTTTGAACACTAGAGGGAGCCATTTACATGCACTTTGCCTATTAAACATGCCTCCATCTAGCGTCAATGATCCACATTCCGGCCCGTAATAAAACATTTCAAATAAGTATAAATGTATCACAGTTGATGTGGATTGGTTGACAGTGCTCTCTTAAGTATTCATGTTGTAAAGAATAAATATGATTTAAATGTTTGTGGACTATATGTGATCATTAAAATTCCTCTCAATCTTACACAGTACAGCCCCTTTAAAATTAAGCTACACTGACACATGTCAAGTGTGACAACATCCAAACTCATCATATTTTCACCATATTTACTGTCCCTGGTCAACTCCAGCTTCTGTGGCAGGATTAGTGTCTCTGACATCTCACTAGTGAGTAACACAGGTTTACTTTCAGGTGATTTTCACCCGGCAACAGTGATAGAGGGTAATGTATGTTTACTTTTTTTTTTTTTTTTGCCAAAAACTACATTATGTAGTTATTTATATGAAATATGAATATATATCACAAAGTGGTGTTTTCAAAGTGAATTCTTCTGGTGAAAACAATATTTTAATCAAGTGGTCATTTTTACACAATGAAAAAATACCACATTTTTGTTCCTCTCTCCTGTAGCTGTTTGTGTGTCCAGAGTCTGAGCTTCACCAGTGAAGTCTCACATGTCTCAGGAATGGGTCGACCAAAGACCAAGTTTCCTGTTTCAGTATTTTTTTTTTTAGGAAATTTTTGTTCTCAAAATCAAACATTTTCAGTAATTTTCAAGCATGTTTGTTGGATCTTCCTATATTTTTATTTTCCATTTTGTTCCACATATCACAGTTGAAATAAAAGAAAACCACTGTAATTTATCAAGTGTTGTCATATTTTGATCTATTTTTGTTAGATTATATCGGGTGAAAATTACCCGGCAAAAGTGATGGTGTCACTTTTTATAGCGAAAGTGTTCTAGGGTTAAAGAAACGTTCTAACTTTCAGAACTGTAGCTTTTATTTGTCCTTATTTTATTCAAATCTGTCTCATTTTCATGGAGAAAAAAGCACAGTCTGTCAGGCTAAATTAAATATAAAGAACTATTTACAAATCATATGGGCGACACGGTGGCGCAGCGGTTAGCGCTCTGGCCTCATAGCAAGAAGGTCCTGGGTTCGACTCCCGGGCCGGCCAGGGCCTTTCTATGTGGAGTTTGCGTGTTCTCCCCGTGTCTGCGTAGGTTTCCTCCGGGTACTCCGGTTTCCTCCTACAGCTAAAAACATGTCCATTAATGCCTCCCCTGACCCTTCCCCCAGGGCTCCCCTGCAAAAGAGATTCTGAATCTCAGTGGGACTTCCCTGGTTAAATAAAGGTCAATTAAAATATGTTACGCAAAGAAAAGTAGTCCCACTGAACTGACTGCTTCTAGACTCTAAATCATCGTTTTAGCCAATTAAGTCGGGTTCTTTACTGCAGACTTTTCAGCGCTAACACTGGGCTGTACCTGAGATTGGAGCCCCTAGTGTAGCCCTGACACGTTTAACTGTCCAGGGCATAAGAAAAATCAATACTCTATATTATTTGTAGCAGCCTATAGACCCCTTGCATGTTAGTAAACATTGCGTCAAATTCTGGTGGGCGGAGCTTAGCCGGAGGCAAAAGACGACGTTACCTCCATTTAAACCAGTGTAAACTAGCTCGTTTTTGGAGGGATTTTTAAACACAAATGCCGAAATTTTTTTAAATTCTGTTCGGAGCTGTCAGGATATATATCGTAACTTTCTGTGGGACCTGACACAGACTTTGGTGAATTACTTCTGACGGATGGAAGCATTTTGTCTGAGTCTGTGTGGTTCGTCTTGGATCTGGATCTGCCCTTTCACGTGACTGAAGAGGTGATTTTTACATTTGTTTGAGGTTCGCTTTACTTTGCTAAACACAGTAGTGGCTAAAATGATGTCCTTTAACTGTTCATTCGCGTCTTGAAGCTAACTAATGCTAAATATGCTAATGTGTGCAACTCACATTATTAGAGCTTCAGAGACACAACATTTACTAGTAATTATTTTACAATTAATTTAGTAAAACAAAATTGGTTACTTTTAGCTTTGAAATCTGTTAGCTCTCGTTAAAGGCTTTGCTAAAGTAGAACATAAGGATCTTGTGTGTAAAAACTGAATGATTGACAACAGTACAGTTTTAGAATTCTAAATAAAACAGATCCGTTTGAACATGAAACTGCACCTGTACAGCAGGGTAAGGTCAGAGTAACTTTAGACACAAAGGTCTTAGTCACAGTTCACAACAAACGACATTTTTACCACGATAAAAACCTCGAACTTTCAGTGCGTCTGCTATGAGTTTTCGTCTTTTTGCCTCCAGCTAGAGCTGTGACGTCACCGTGACGTGGCATGAAAAGGGTCTATTTAGATTCTAATTAAAATATTATGTCTAAAACGCTTCAAAACGCCACAAATCAAACTAAATATATTCAAATTTTCCTGGGGGAGGACTCCCAAACCCCCCGTTATATATGAGTGTTTACTGTTCGACAATTTGCTACAGGTTGTGGAGAGGCCACAACCAAAATCTTGTTTAGGGCCACAAAAACCTCGAACCGGCCCTGCTGATTACTCTCGATATTACAGACTCGTATTTGCGTTCCTTCTCACAACACGTTTGTCTCTCTGGTCTCTCTGGTTTCTCTGATAAAGTCTGCGTCCAGAGCCCTGTCTTGATTAGATTTTCCACCGTTAGCAGCGGTGTGTGTGTGTCGTGGGTTCTTATCTGCGCTCAAACAGGTGTCAGCGCGCACAAACACGGCGCTGCGCTCAGTCCTGCGGGGGCGCTGCGTCGTGTGTGCACAGCTGTAGAAGAAAAACACTAACAGAATCCTGATTTATGGAGCTTTTCAAGTCCTGGAGAAGCTCAGAGAAGAAGAAAAGGTGATGGTACATAGAGCAGCTGAAGTGTAATTGTAATGAAATAACATGAGCAAGGTCAGGAGGAGAGTAGCAGCCCTCAGGACAAAAGACTGTCACTTACTCTGCTGCTGTTTTGTTTGGTGATGAGGCTGTTTTCTGTCCAAGTTTCCATGGATACACGAGAAAAAGGGATGTTTTAATTATTAATAAATGCAATAAGTTTAAAAAAATACAGAATGTACATGAAAGAATTGGAGTATTTGAATGGAATTAGAAGTAATATTTGAAACGAGAGAGAAAGAGAGAGAGAAGAAAGAAATTTGGAGAGAAAGAGAAAAAATGAGGGGGAGAAAGAAAGAGAGAAAGAAGGAAAGAAAGAGGAGAAAAAAGAGAGATTAGGACAGGGAGCTAGAGAAACCAAGAGAGGGAAAGAGAGAGAGGATGAAGAGAGAGAGGAGGAAAGAGAGAGAGAGGGAAAGAGAGAGAGGGGGAAAGAGAGAGAGAGGGAGAAAGTGAGAGAGGAGGAAAGAGAGGAGGAAAGAGAGAAAGAGAGGGGAAGGAGAGAGAAAGGAAAGAGAGAGAGGATGAAAGAGAGAGAGAGGGAAAGAGGAGGAAAGAGAGAGAGGGAAAGAGAGAGAGAGGAAAGAGAGAGGGGAAAGAGAGAGGAAAGAGAGAGAGAGAAGGAGAGAGAGGGAAGAGAGAGACAGAGAGGGG
Organism: Mugilogobius chulae; assembly: GCA_038363315.1. NCBI lineage: Eukaryota > Metazoa > Chordata > Actinopteri > Gobiiformes > Gobiidae > Mugilogobius > Mugilogobius chulae. The sequence goes on from CM076396.1 coordinate 26,955,644, forward strand.
GAAGAGAGAGACAGAGAGAGGGAAGAGAGAGAGAGGGAAAGAGGAGAGAGAGAGAAGGGAGAGAGACAGAGAGAGGGAAAGAGAGAGAGAGAGGGAAAGAGAGAGAGAGAGGGAAAGAGAGAGAGAGAGAAGGGAGAGAGACAGAGAGGGAAAGAGAGAGAGAGAGGAAAGAGAGAGAGAGAGAAGGGAGAGAGACAGAGAGGGGGGAAGAGAGAGACAGAGAGAGGGAAGAGAGAAGAGAAGGGAGAGAGAGAAAAGGTGGGACAGGAAGAGAGAGAAGGGGGAGAGAGAGAGAGAAAGAGAGAGAGAAGAGAGAGTGAGAGAGATGGAAGAGAGAAAAGAGAGAGAGATAAGGGGGACAGGAAGAGAAAGAAGGGGAAGAGAGAGAGAGAGGGAGAAGAGAAGAGAGAGATAAGGGGGGCAGGAAGAGAGAGAAGGGGAGACAGAGAGTGAAAACAAAGAACAAGAAAGGGGAGAGAGAAAGAGAGGGAAGAGACAAAGAGGAGAGAGAGAGTGAAAGAGAGACGGAAAGAGGGAGGGAGGAGAAGGAGAGAGGGAAAAGGTAAGCAAGAGAGAGAGGGAAAGAGTGAGGGAGGAGAGAGAAAATCAGAGAGAGAGGGAAGAGAAAGAAGGAAAGAGTCAGAGAGAAGAGAGAGGAAAGTAAATGATGGACAGAGAAAGGAGAGAGAGAGCAAGGAGAGAGAAGAAAAGGTAGACAGAGGTTCGAGGAGAGAGAGACATGAGTTTATTTGACAAAGTTTTGAGTTAAACTGTCCTGTGACTTGTTTTTTTTTAGTGTGGTTTTGTCCTTTGTCTAATGCAGTCATGTACGAACTGTGGCCCGTGTCTTGTGATCCACTTTTACTTGTTCTCAATGCACACATTTATTTTTTTGTACTATATTCTCGAAGTCGGACATCCGGGAACTTTGGTCACGTGACAGCCTATGGGCGAGGGCCGCCATGACAGTTTGGGTAAAACATTGCGCGAACAAATGCTGCAACATAGGAAAATCACATTGAAAAAGTGTTGCGTATACGGCTGCACTGCCAACAGCGTGTCGAATTCTTACCGCAAGTTTTAGATATACTCATAAAGAAGGCAGCAGGCAGGAAAAATGGCTGAAGGCAATCCATAGAGTGGATATAAATGAAGACGGAGGCGCGGACATGAACAGATTGTGGCCACCGAATTCTGGACATGTTTACGTTTGCTCCTCACATTTTGTCTCGGGTAAGATCTAAAAATATTTTTTGGGAAAATCGAAGACCCTTAATTAGCTGTATTTAAACATGTTCAGACTCCTGTGAGCTGAAGTACATGCGTTACAAGTGTTGTTTTGGTCTTGAAGTGTTGTTTTCAATAGAATATAAAAGCAATTATTATATGCAAGTGAGTTAAACAGATTATAACTAGTAATATAATATCAACATTTTTATAAGGAATGAGTGACACTACTTAGTTACTGAAAGTGGAATATAATACAGTGACTAGTTACTAGTGAGTTAGTAATGAGTTACTCTCAACACCGATGATAAACATCCTTGCATGTTGTTGGTGACCAATAACATGCACTTTAGGGTAATATCCTCCAGCTACGGTAGTCCTGACCAAGCCTAGCAAGAACATCTGGAGATGGGTCCCCGAGCGCTGCACTGCGGCGATCACTGCTCCTGAGGAGATGCTGCAGAGGCATTGAAGGATCCAGGGTCAAATGCAGAGGACAAATTTCCCTACGGGGACAATAAAGTGTACCTTAACCTTAACCTTAACCTTAACCATTAATATCCACCTGTTCGTCGGCTCCTTGTAGTGGCATTTAAGTATGCGGTGTCAAATTTATGACGATTTTAGCTTCTGGTGGTGATTCCTCTTCGCTCTGATACATAATAAACTCGGTGGTACCACACGACAAAGTAAAATGCATTATTTTCTAGCTACTTTCCCATGTTCTGAATAGTCTGTTTTACCCAAACTGTCATGGCGGCTGCTGCCCATTGGCGGATGTGACGACACGCCGACTTTGAGAATGGCAGGGCTAATGAGAGCATGGCCAATGAGCCGGCTAGTTTACAGCACTTGAAGAAGGCTGCCATAAATTTAAGGTTGTTGTGCAAAATGGTCATCTGTTTCAATAATGTTAGCCACCTCTGCTATAGCCTCTGATTTGAATTGCTCTACATAATGTCTAAACCGTCACAAAACCAGAATTAAACAAGTGGTAGACCAGAACTAGCCAAGTCTGAACCAAGAGCAACCATCATGAAGCCAATACCAGGTCTGGTCTAAAGCAGAATTACACTTACAAACTAAAATAGGACCAACTCAGGTCCAAGATACACCTAGAATTAACTCTGCAAACAGGAAAAAATAGTTGCCATATTTGAAAGATGAACTAAGGGCTGAATCAGATGATTGGTGGGCCAATTTTGCCCCCGGACCTTAAGTTGAATAGGCCTGATATGGCCTCGCTTAAATGCAGGAGTATCTGGCTGCAGGACTGTACCAGGAGGTCCCTCGACACATGACTAGTATCTAGGCTTTTATCGATCAAGTTACACTTTTTATCCACTTTAACTTTTTTTTTCCTGAGTGTCTGGCTGCAGATCTCCATCAGGAGACACCTGCAACCTAATTTTGAGATGCCTCTCTTTAAATGGTCCACATCGGCCCTCGGTTAAGTTTGGACAGCCCTGGTTTAATGATTTGTTTTGCTGTATGAAATTTCAAACTATTACAAACATAATAGAAGCTCAGGTCTGTGACAGAATCAGCCGCGGCCACAATTATTCTGTTTGGTTAATAGATTCCTGATGAGATGTTGATGAGTTCTTTGATTACAGTTTCCAGACTAATGAATCCTGCTGTTAAAAAAAATAAAACTACACCACAAATGTCTGATTATTTATTTTACCAGACACAAAGTTCATTTTTCCTTTGCTATACAGTATGTTTGCGTTTAGCTTTACAGAGTTCGTGTTTCTTTGATGTTCTGTCCATGTTTGCAGCAGAAATGAGACCAAAACGTCTCTGTAATAATCAGAGTGTAAAGAGTTTGTAGGAGAAGCAGCTGCTCGGAGTGGAATAATGTGAAACGTGTGTACGGTTGCATCAGCGCGAGTGAAAACATGTGTCGCACGAATAAATAAATGTAAAAATGTGTGAGGAGAAAAAAAGAGCTTTGATCCACCCAGAGAAAAACCAAAACCTCAAACCAGCAGAGATATTGTTCAGAATCAAAATGTGATCAGTGACGGAAAGTTGATTAAAGGAGTGCTATTATGTAAAATGTATTATTAAAGGATTTTAATCTTGTTTTAACAGCCTCTCTTCACCATTAGTTTACTCAAAGTTATATTTGAATTGATTCATGCATGTTTGAGTAATCTTATTGTTTTTCAGCTGGAGTGCTTAGAAATCTCTGTTCTCACCTACCACCTATCCCCTCCCACTTGTATCTGTATTTACTTGTTATAATTCATTACTTATTTAAAATCTGTTGCTTCTCACAGTTAAAACAAAGAGGCGGGGCTTATCAGTTCTGTAGTTTTGAACAGGAAGTCAGTAGAGCTGTTTCTATTTTTAAGTCAGTTTAGATCAATTTTGTGTTTTACAATGAACCAAAGGTAAATGACTGATCTGCATATGTTCTAGTTTTTCCCTAAAGAGTTGGAAAAAACACAATAGGTCTCCTTTTTAAAGTCAAAGTCATCTTTATTGTCCCACTAGGGGAAATTGGTTTTGCAGCATCTCACAAAACATATAAAACACAGTCAAGAAACAAACAGACACAGCAGATTCAATAAGCACATACAGGGAGGGATGTCACAATATAAAAAGAGAAAAAGAATGCAGATATGTATACTCATATTCTCTAAAGTGCTAAGAGCCATTAAGGTGCTTCACAGCAGTTGGAATAAATGTAGTTCCCAACCTCTTTGTCCTACAACCAGGAACTCTATAGCGCCGCCCAGAGGGCATAAGTTCAAACCGCGACCTAAGAGGATGGTCTTGAGAACCAATTATGGCACAAGCCCTGGTCTCCACCCGATTTCTGCACAGATCTCCAAGCTGAGTCTGCTGAATCCCTGAGATCCTACTGGCCACTTTGACCAGATTTCCAAGTCGATTTTTATTTGTGAGAGAAAGGCTACCAAACCACGCAGCTATACAAAAAGTTAAAACAGATTCAATGAAGGCTCGATAAAACAAAGTCATCATTTCAGATGAGACATTAAAAGTGTTAATTCGCCTTAAAAAATACATTCTCTGTTGTACTTTTCTATGCACAGCATCAACCCAGGGCTCAAAACACAGCTTTTTGTCAACAATTACTCCCAGGTATTTGTACTGGTCGACGAGCTCAATGTCTGTGTCTTTAATGACGGTGATGGTGGGAAGTGGAGGGGCCCTTCGGAAGTCTATCACCATATCTTTGGTTTTTGAGACGTTGAGATGTAAGAAGGAGCCATCACACCACTCCACAAAGTCACTGAGGACTGGACCATGATCCTGCTCAAAGAAAGGCAAATGTAAGTGTTTAGTGTCCTCTTCACTTCATGTAAATTGTAAATAAGTCTAGACGTCGTTAGAGTCCTGTGCAAATCGTCCATGGCTGTAAAAAATGTTGTATAATGTTCCCTGAATTTTAACAATTTTGTCCTCGAGTAATTAATCCTGAGTGAAGGTTTATGTGTGTGTTTTCAATCCAACAACTGTTTATGAAATTAATTTATACAGATCGACCGATACGAGTTTCTCTTTGACCGGTGTCGATGTACAATGTTTACTGCAAAATCTATTTGTGCCGTTTCTGTCAAAGGTTGATGACGCCACTATATTTACATTGAAATACAATTTTAACATATATTTTGAATTGAGTGTGCTAGGGTACACACCGCACGTACGCTCACTATAACGTACGCCTTTTGAACTGTACGCATAAACATAACAAAACAACAGCGTCATTACACAAGGCTTTATAGAGAGGAGAAATAGGCTATAGTAACATGCTCCAAGGTCCTGTTGGTCTTCTCACGAAAGTCTTGTTCTGTGACAGCCCACGGTCCACCTGCCGCTGCAGAGTTCTCCTGCGATGCCCCACCTGCCCCGCACAGAGCCCAGTCCTCACACACACGGGACGCTCAGCTCTCTCAGCGCGGGTCATAGTGTCGTCATGTGTGGCTTGAACGTGTTTTATCTGAGCGCCCGGCCCAGCTCTCTCTCCAGGGTCAGCACTTGTGTCACAATCTTTAAAGGGGTCCTATTGTGTGTTTTTTGATATTTAGTAAGAATTTTAGAACATTTGCAGATCAGTAATTTACCTTTTGTTCATTGTAAAACACAAAGTTGATCTAAAACAACTTAAAAATAGAAACAGCTCTACTGACTTCCTGTTCAAAACTACAGAACTGATAAGCCCCGCCTCTTCAATTTAAAATTTCACTGTAAAAAGCAACAGATTTTAAATAACAAATTATTATTGTTGGAAAGTGGATGTGGGACAGTTTTGAATCATATATACTTCACTTTGAGTATTAATCTTTTGAAATATATCAAGTAAAGACAGACAAGTGGGAGGGGATAGGTGGTAGGTGAGAATTTCTGAGCACTTGAGCTGCAGCTGAAGAACAAAACAAGATTACTCAAACATGTATGAATCAATTCAAATATAACTTTGAGTAAACTATTAATGGAGGAAGGCCATCATAACAAGGTTAAAAACTTAGAAAAGTGAATTTGACAGAATAGGTCTCCTTTAAAAGTTCCTGGGTTAGCACTGAAGGCAACAGAGAAAAGCTTAAAACACTGCTTTGCGGGTGCATGATGCATGCATGTGACTGTGCATACCCTCACCCCAACTCCTGCAGCCTCTCCTGTCTCCCCAAACAGAAAGTAACACTACAGCTCACATTACTGCGGGAAAATGCTCTATATTCATCCAATATTTACTTATAAAGTTAAATGAGCGGATGACAAACCTTTCAGAGTCAACTAGATAAAGTTGTTGTTACATTTCTGACTTGTTTACTCTGAGTCCTCCTCTCGTCTTCTGATGTGAAAGTCCATGTTGTCTTTGTCACTCACATGGGCCGTTAATGTGAGAGAAGTCGTGGGACAGATCCATAAAACCACAAATATAAAGTCCAGTAGTGTGTTTGTTTCTGATGGAGCCGTAGACGCTGATGTAGCAGAGAAGCCGGTGTCTTTTTTACTGTTTGTGTAAAGTGTTTCTGTCCCACAGCGCCTCCACAGGCCAAAGGCAGATGTGTCCCTACTGCGCTGGTTCCATTGGTGAAAGTGTATTAAACTGGTATAAATTAGGGCACTAAAGCTTTTGTCTGGTTGTATTATTTTCCTCAAACTTCTCGTTCCTCTCTCTGACACTTCCCGGTCGTTTCTCTCTCTCTCAGCTGAAACAGTCCCGGTTTAAACTGTGTGTAAGCTAATCTGCTGCTGTTTACTGTCTCTAATGGCCTCTTTTGTCACTCGTCTGATGAAATATTCAACACAAACACTTGAGTCGTTCAGACGTGAGTGAAATGGAGACGCTTCAGTTTGTCTGAGCCGCAGAACACAACAACGACCTGGATTCTCAGCGACTGTCGTTAGATTTTCACTTTCTGCAGCGTTTTCTCATTTATTTGGTGGAAAATTCAGTTCATGTCTTTTAAAGCTTCAAGATTTTTGGGGAGAAAAACAAACTAAATGAGCTTCATGAACAACAGGACACTGGCTAATGCTGAAGTTAATATTAAAGAACATATTGAACCAAAATGTACTTTTTTAAAGTTTTAATTTGGATCCATATTTTCCCTAAAACTGTCTGACTTTGCACACAAATGTTTTGTTTGTCTGAGACTTTGTACTTTTAGCCTCTGATTCTGATTGATTCTAATAAGTCACTGTGTTTACATGTACAGAGAAATCAGACTAGGCAAGAAAACTGGACTGTATTTGGTTTTCCCCTCAAACCGGTCAGACCAGTTTTGCTCCAGTTTACATGTGAGAGAGTAAACTGATTACTCTGGAGAAACAAGTCCTGCTGTGTTAGATTCACTGCTCCATGATTCAGATTGTGTGTTGATTTACCTAAATATTGTTTATTATGAATAAGTGTTTGTTCATAATAAACAATATTTAGGTATTGTTTATTCACCACCATCACTTTTCTTGTGGTTGAAACAGTTCATCCGAATCACTATCACTGTTAAATTTAGAGCCAAATCACTAGAATCAGTTTTAAGTTGTTTCAATACACTGATCTTTCTGGTATAAATGGGACTGTGTTAAATATTTGGATCTGTGTTAAACACGCATGGACAGTGTTAAGCTTGTGCTTAAATATGTGTGTGTGTGAGCCACTTTGGGCAGAGCACTTTTTTGATGTAGAAATCTTAACTTTATTGTTGGAATGTGGAGTTGTGAGCTGCTCAGTTGCATTTGTCCAGCTGTAGACCAATTGTCGGTTTACATGAGTCTGAAATCAGACTACGATCGGTCGGGACCACTTGCCCCAATTGGGTTTCCAAAAACGGGTTTACAGCTGCTCAACAGGTCTGCCCGGGTTTACATGAGCTTTGGAAAACTGGTTTAAATCAGACTAGGCTAGTTATCTGGTTTTCCTGGCCTCCATGTAAACGCCCTGAGCACGAGCTTCTATTTTTCATCTGGTTGCAGACCTCCATGAGGAGACCTTATGTGACTCTCCTCCATCCAGAGGCTCCTAAGGCCCAGATGTTCACCTGTATTATGTATCTCTGGTTTGACTCTTAAATATTGAAAAAAGTGTTTCCATCGCAGTTTTGCGAAATAAATCTTTTTCGACACGCCCAGAAAACCACCTCTTGAAAGCGCAAACACTTTTTATCGATAAATGGGTGTTTAAAAAACGGTTTTTAAAAAAATTAATGCGCACATTGAATTTGCGATGTTTGATGGTTAATGGAAACGCGACTAGTTTCTTCCTCTCTCTCCTTTCTCTCTCTATTACATTTTTAAACATGAACAATAACACAGTTTTTGGTGCAAAATTTGCTTTTATTTCATGCTCAAGTTTGTGGTCTCTGTTACTTCTGCTCCATCCATGACTTTAGGTCACAGCTTCCATGTTTTCAATGATTGAACTAGCCCAGCTTTGGTCTTAAATGTGGTTCTAACTCAAACGAACCAGACTCGTGACATTTACCGGCGGCTAGTTATGGATCCGATGTAACTGTAATTCTCATCACCTGAGACTACAGTCACATCATCCTTAACAACTCCACACAAATAAATAATCACGTGTGACCGAATATTCCCGGTTCACAAGCAAACCGAGAATATCCAGTCACGTCGAGCTAGCTTCAATCATTTTAACACAGGAAAACATGTCACCTTTCCGTCAGTGGGCGGTGGTCAAGTTTTGGAGACCTTTTTTTGTTGATGTTCCCGCTTTCTTACGAGAGAACGTCAGTGTTCTCCATCTGAATCCTCCTGGTTTCTTAGAAGACCAGATTCTTCTTTCTTCTTCTTCCTTTGGCGTTGTGGAGAACTGTTTTTTGACTCTTTTCGTCTGCCACCTATTACCTATCCTTGAGACGATCACATTTTCGACCAGACCAGATATATTGTTGGGAGTCTGTCTAGTGTCCTTTTGTCTTGTCGGTTCTTCAGTTCTGGGCATTCGTGGAGACTCACTCAGCTTTTGTCCAAGTCTAGGGTTCACAATTTCATACATAAACGACTTCTCTTTTGATGCCTGACTTCTCTTAGCTGATTCACTTCGACTTGGTTCAAGAGACGGTCTCAATGTGGACTTGATCTCTCGACTTCTTGGAGATCTGTTTGACAAGAAGGTCTCTTGAAATACTTCGTCAGTCCTCGCTCTAAGATTGACAGTTGTGTTCTCCATTTCTTCAATCTTTTCCGACAAGACATGGATTTCTGGAAGGTCGATGACATTATCGTCTCTTCTGGTGGTAGATGGACTTAGGAGACATGTTTCTTTTGTCTGAAACTCTTCCAAGGTTTTAAGATGCATATTCAAATTAGTCATGCCCTTTGAACGTCTTAATGGTCTTGAAGTTTGGACAGTTTGGACAGTCTGCTTTGGAGTCGATGCTTGACCTGGGAAGTCTTTATGCGTTTTAGTTTGATTACTAAATATGGATTTGATCTCTTGACTGGTCAGAGATCTTTCTAAGAGGTAGGTGTCTTGTTTTGCTTCGTCAATCGTTGCTTTAAGTTTTGCTTTTGTCTCCTGTATCAAGACACGGATCTCTGGACGGTCAAGGACATTTTGACCTGAAGTGTCAAGAGACGTTTTAGTTTGCTGACTAAATACGGATCTGATCTCTTGACTCCTCAGAGATCTATTTAAGAGGTTGGTCTCTTGTTTTACGTCATCGGCCCTTGCTCTAAGTTTGGATTTTGTTTTCTGGATCAAGACACGGATCTCTGGACGGTCAAGGACATCATCTCCTCTTGGATTCACGCTCAGTGTGTTGGGAGATTGATTTAGAAGACACGCTTCTTTTGTTTCTTCCAGGATTTTCGGACGCTTGATGATCCTTGTAGGTCTTAAAGGTATCGAAGCTTCAGAAGTCTGGACATTTTGCTCTGGAGTTGACTCATGGCTAGTTTCGTGACTAAATATGGATTTGACCTCTTGACTTCTCAGAGATCTATTTATGAGGTAGGTCTCTTGTTTTGCTTTGTCCATTGTTGCTCTAAGTTTGGATTTTGTGTACTGCAACAAGACACGGATCTCTGGACAGTCAAGGACATTTTGACCTGAAGTGTCAAGAGACGTTTTAGTTTGCTGACTAAATACGGATCTGATCTCTTGACTCCTCAGAGATCTATTTAAGAGGTTGGTCTCTTGTTTTACTTCATCGGCCCTTGCTCTAAGTTTGGATTTTGTGTACTGGATCAAGACACGGATCTCTGGACGGTCAAGGACATCATCTCCTCTTGGATTCACGCTCAGTGTGTTGGGAGATTGATTTAGAAGACACGCTTCTTTTGTCTCTTCCAGGATTTTCGGACGCTTGATGATCCTTGTAGGTCTTAAGGGTATCGAAGCTTCAGAGGTCTGGACATTTTGCTCTGGAGTTGACGCATGGCTAGTTTGGTGACTAAATATGGATTTGACCTCTTGACTTCTCAGAGATCTATTTATGAGGTAGGTCTCTTGTTTTGCTTTGTCCATTGTTGCTCTAAGTTTGGATTTTGTGTACTGCAACAAGACACGGATCTCTGGACAGTCAAGGACATTATCTACTGTTGAATTCCCATGGTGAGATTTGCTCTGTGTGTTGGTAGATTCACTTAGAAGACACGCTTCTTTTGCCTGAACGTCTTCCAGGATTGAGGTCTCTTGTTTGACTTCATCCATCGTTGCTCTAAGTTTGTTTTTTGTGTACTGCATCAAGACACGGATCTCTGGACGATCAAGGACATTATCTTCTATATCGTCACACGCTTTAGGACACTTGCTCAAAGTGGTTATGATCCTTGTGCGCTTCGAAGGTCTCCATGTTTCAGGCGTTTGTACAGTCTGCTCACGAATTTCGCCTTGTCCTTGTGATACACACACTTTAGGATGCTTTCTCGGTGTTGTTATGATCCTTGTGCGTCTTAAAGGTGTTGTTTCCGTCATTTGAAGATCTTTTGCAGTCTGCTCAGGAGTCGCCTTTTGACCTGAAGATTCTTGTGACGACTTAGGAGACTTATTCAGAGTAGTAATGATCCTTGTGCGTCTTAATGGTCTCAGTGTTTCAGCTGAAAAACTCTGGAGACACATTTCTTGCACCGGTTTAGCCATGAATTGTCGATAATCGTCCATTTCCTTCTGATGCATTTTTGCCAGATCAGACACACATTTCTTTTTCCATCCAAACTGTCTAGCCAGTCTATCCATTGTTGTTTGCGTGTTTGTTTGCTTGTCTTATGGTTTTAAAAGTGTTTAAGTAGATTCTGTTTATGCTCGCGTACTATGTGCAGCTGCTCTGTCGGTCGTCACATGTGAACTGAGCGTGTGGATAGAACCTGCTCACATTTACAAGTTCAGAATGATGTCACACAGACGGCTTTGGCTGTGGCTCGTCTCCAACGGAAACAGAACCGGCTTGCTTCGGACGGAACGTTCACATGGCAACACAACATTATATAAAATCTATTAGGCTCGTGACATCATACAGCTGTAGAATGTTCAGTTGGTCTAATGTTAAACCAATGGAGATTTTAAAATGCTAAATACCGAAAATAGCGTTTATTAAATCACATTTTGACACTATGTAGTGATAGATAAATTTACCAGTACTGACCAAGCAGCTTGTTGGGCTGCTCCATGGCTGTTTAGTTTACTTTTTTTAATCGTTTTGTCTAATGTATTCCGATAGAAGTTTTGCTAAACTATCAACAAACATGGCGGATTTGCTATTATTTCTATAGTAACCACAGATGCTTCCCGAGCCTAATATTACATATCTTGGACTAAAATAAACAATATTAAAATAATTGAGTTGTTATAATGACTAGGGAGAGGGCGGGGCCGGTTCTGTTCATCATAACTTTCTACAGTCCAATGTTATTTCAATCAGGTGGAGAGCAGCTAAAACTAAGTTTGTTTCAGTGCTCCTCATTGCCCTCCATCAGGACTCATGACATCATCACATTTTAGAATGTGCACAGAACCTATCCATCTTATTTCGCCCCGCCCACTTTTCTACCGTTACACACAGGTCTCGGAAACGCACTTCCGGTCAGCTCCTTCCCCGTTCATTACATTGAAGTAAACAACCGAGAAGAACTTGCGTCAAAATCATATTTCAGGTAGGCTAGTTTTTCCAAATACGCTATGGTCATGTGCACCAACAAATAAGCAAGGCATATTTTCTCTGGATCGCTTGAAAACGACCGTTAAAGTGTTTAAATAATCGTTTGTCGGTCGGATCGCTGCGATAGACCGCGGTTAGCCTAAGTTTCATTAGCCACAAACAAACATCAAATGTACTGATCACACAGAGAATATACACATGTTGTATCTTGTTTGAAAGCTTAGGACCTGTAGAATTCAGTCCCTGGGTTTGTTTTAACTGTCAGTGTATCTAATTGATACTAGCCTACTAGATAGCGCAGCTAAAGCGTTAGCTACCTTCATCTTATTGTTTATCTCCTTTATGGAGCATCTGAAACACTGTTTTTTACACCAGCACTATTTGTGTGATTTAACACTCATGTATTTGACGTGTAAAGCTGACAGCTGGTGACAAAAAAGGCACAAACTGTGTAAAAGAGTGTAGCTAAAAGGGATAAACAAGAAGGTAGAGAGCTAACGCTAATAGAGACTGAATTCTACAGGTCCTAAGCTTTCAAACAAGGTACAACATGTGTATATTCCCTGTGTGTGATCAGTATATTTGATGTTTGTTTGTGACTAATGTACTTACAGGCTAACCGCGGTCTATCGCAGCGATCTGACCGGCAAACTTTTATTTAAACACTTTAACGATCGTTTTCAAGCGATCCAGAGAAAATATGTCTTGTTTATTTGTTGGTGCACATGACCATAGCATTTTTGGAAAAATTATCCTACCTGAAATATGATTTTGCGGCAAGTCTTCACGGGGAGGAGCTGACCGGAAGTGCGTTTCCGAGTTGTGTGTGTGTAACGGTAGAAAAGTGGGCGGGGCGAAATAAGTTGGATAAAACTTGAGTTGAACAGTGACAGTGCAGCTCTCATTGTGTCTGTGGTGAAACGTGTGTTTTTTTACTTTCAGAAAAAATATCTTCCCAAGTCAAAAAGATGAGAACTGCTTTTAAGGACTGAGGACAAACTGTGACTGAGGTATTTGTCTACTGGCAACCAAGATGGCTGCTACTATGGTTCACTGAGAGCCTGAGCCTTCTCTATCATCCTAAAATCAGAGGAATCTTCAGTACTTGCTTGTAAATTTTCTCTAATACGAGTTAAGCATTCTTCAAAGTGTTTGGTGGAGTGAACATTTTTTCCCCAAAACAAAGAAGAGCTTTTATTCTTGGATTAAGTCAACAGGCTCCATCTTGGGCCTTCATCTGGTGCTAACAGTTTGTCTACAAACAAACAAGGATGCCACCAAAGATCGCAAAATCAGAAGAGGATCTTATTACGTCAACTCAAGTAAGAGATCTATTGGACCAACAAATGTCTTTATTCAAGGATATGCTGCAAAACCAGGAAAGTACCTATAAAGGTTTTGTTCAGATCATCATGGATTCCTTTAATAAAAGACTGGATGGTCTTATTAAGGATGTTTGTGATCTCAAGGCAAGTCTTCAATATTCACAAAAGGATATTGAGGACTTAAAAGCAGTTTCTGATAACTTATCACTTAAGTGTAAGGAAACTAAAAGAGACATGACAGATTTTGGCTCCTCAATTACCAACATGGCTGTTAAAGTGGACTATATTGAGAATCAATCTCGTCGAAATAATCTGCTTTTTGATGGAATACCAGAGAGTGAACATGAGAAATGGTCTGAGTCTGAGGACAAGATAAGGAAGATCATCTCAGTCAATTTAAAACTGGATACCAAGCACATTGAGTTGGAGCGTGTGCATCGCTCTGGAAAATTACCAGGACAAGGAGGAAAACCAAGACCAATTGTGGTGAAGTTTTTGAGACACAAGGATCGTTTGGCTGTGATGGACAAGGCTAAACACCTTAAAGGATCAAATATTTATATTAATGAGGACTTTTCTGAATCAGTTCGACAAAAACGCAAAGATTTGATTCCAGCAATGAAAGAGGCAAGAAAAAGAGGTGACATTGCCTATCTCAGATATGATAAACTCATTACTCATCCACCAACAAGGCCCCCACAGGTCTGAACAGTACTTTCTTCTGTATGTTGAGCCTTTTAATGTTTTTTTTTATTTTAGTTTTTTAATGTTGTTAGTTTACATATAATATGAATATGCATGACACATGTTTTAACTGTTCATGCATAAAGTCAGTGGGTGCATTCAATGAGTGTACCATTTGTAAAAATATTAATGATACACTACTCTTTAATCCGATTGAACCAGACAGAGATGCATTTCATGGGCAGGACATTGACCCAGATACAAACCTTTTTTCTAATGCAGATAATTTAAGTGATTGTGAATATTATGATGAACCAAAATTTAACAAGCTACTAAATGAATTCAAAAATGAAACATTTTCACTACTACATTTGAATATTCGTAGTTTACCTAAAAACTATGATAAGCTGGTTCATTTTTTATCAACTCTTAATCATGAATTTTCTGTAATTGCATTATCAGAAACTTGGCTAACAGAGCAGTCCAAAGAGCTTAGCCTGTATGAATTGACATCCTATAACTCCACTCACTTTGTCAGGCAGTCAAGGCCTGGAGGAGGTGTTTCAGTTTTTATCCATAAGAATTTGGAATTCAGGATTAGACCTGACCTCTCTGTCTTATTCAGTGAAACAGAAATTGAATCCGTTTTTGTTGAAATATTAGCTAACAATAAGAAAAAAAACATCATCAGTGGTAACATTTATAGGCCACCAAACAGTGATATTGCATGTTTTAATCAATGTTTATCTAAAACACTTGATTTAACAAACAAGGAAAACAAAGTATGTCATATTTTAGGTGATTTTAATATTAATTTATTTAACAAGGAGACTCACCATGCAACTAATGATTTTCTTAATTGTTTACATGAAAATTATTTTTTTCCTGCAATCACCAAACCAACAAGAGTCACAGAGAGCTCTGCAACCTTGATAGACAATATTTTATTTGATTCTCTAAACTTTGAAACTAAATCTGGAGTGTTATATACTGATATTTCTGATCATTTCCCAATTTTTCACATAGTTCAGTTTAACAAACGCTTTACAGTAAAAACAAAATCTCATTTTACAGCTCGAAATTTTAATACCAATAATACAATTAAATTTAAGCAATTATTGGAGGTTATGTCTTTTGAAAAAGTTTTTTCAGAAAAGGATGCCAACTCTGCCTACCATGTATTTATGCAATTATTTTTTGCAGCTTTTGAGAAGGCTTTTCCAATTATTAAATGTCATAAAGATGCATCAAGAAAACTTAACAAACCGTGGTTTTCTAGTGGTCTTAAAAAATCTTCACGGATCAAAAACAAGTTATACAGGAAATATTTGGGCTCACCTTCACCTTTAAATTTAGCTATATACAAAGCATACAAAAATAAATACACTTATCTTCTCAGGGTGGCAAAGCGACAATATTTCAGTGATCATTTTAATGAATCTATCAATGATATTAAAGGCACTTGGAAAACAATAAACCAACTTCTTCAAAAGAAAAGAGATCAGGTAAAATACTCCTCAATATTTACAGATGGAACCAATACTTATTGTAACTCTTTTGATATTGCATGTATGTTTAACAGTTTCTTTTCAAATGTTGGCGCTTGTCTTGCAGAAAAAATTGACTCAACAAATATCAACCCATTAGATTACATCAAAGATTCATTTCCATCCTTCTCTAACTTTGAACCACCTAATTCTAATGAGGTGAGAGAAATCATTGCAAGTTTAAAGTCATCTGCTCCTGGTCACGATGGAATAAGTGCCAATATAATCAAAGATGTTGAACCTTCAATAAATGGTCCGCTTACATTTATTTTTTCATTGTCCTTAAAAACTGGCATTGTACCATGTGAGCTGAAGATTGCAAAAGTCATACCATTGTTTAAAAAAGGTGATCAAACATCATTTTCTAATTATCGCCCAATATCAGTCTTGCCATGTTTTTCTAAAATCTTAGAAAAACTTGTATACAAAAGATTTTATCAACATTTAATTACAAATAATATATTATATAATTACCAATATGGATTTCGAAAAAATCATTCCTCATACATGGCATTAATTGAACTTATGGACAGAATTCATTCAGCTTTAGACAATAACGAATTTGCAATAGGCGTTTTTTTAGATCTTTCGAAGGCATTTGATATGGTCAATCATTGTATTCTACTTTCAAAATTACATAAATATGGACTTAAAGGTGACGTTTATAATTGGTTTTCAAATTACTTAACTAACCGAAAACAATACGTTTATTTGAACAATACTAAATCTGAAATGAATTGTGTAAAATATGGTGTTCCCCAAGGATCTATCTTGGGTCCACTATTATTCCTTATTTATATAAATGATCTTCCGTCTATCTCTTCTGCTACCTTTCCGTTGCTGTTTGCAGACGATACAAGCCTTTTTAGTTCAAATAAAGATATTAACGTTCTAGTTGAAAAGTTAAATTGCGACCTAGATAATTTTTCTGAATGGTTCAAAGCAAATAAATTGTCATTAAATGTAGGCAAGTCAAGTTTCATGATATTTGCTGGAAACAAAAAATATAATACTGATTCTGTAAAAATCTACATCAATCATGAAAATATAGCAAAAGCCTCAGTGACATGTTTTTTAGGAGTCTGGATTGACGACAAGTTGGGTTGGAAGGAACATGTTGAACATGTATGCAAAAAGGTAACAAAATCTATTGGCATCATCAGTAAAATAAGGCATATGGTGCATCGCAAGTGTGCAGTAACTATATATTACAGTTTAATCTATCCCTATTTAACATACTGTAATATTGCTTGGGGTAGCACATTCAGTACTTATCTTAACAAAATTTACATTCTACAGAAAAAAATTGTAAGAATTGTAACAAATTCTAAATCGGATGCTTCGAGTGCACCTTTATTTTTTGAATTAAATTTACTAAATATTTTTGATATTAATAAATTTCTAACCTGTACATTTGTATTCAGGGCACTTTACGATTCAAATTGGCCTTCTTATATAAAGACGTATTTAATTATAATTTTCACTTCCATAACTATTCAACACGACAGGCTACTAAGCTGCATATACCCTTACATAAGAGAAGTCGTGAGCAGTTTTTTATCCGCTATCATGGAGCTAAATTATGGAATACTCATTCTCACATTTTAGAAAGCTCCATGTCATTATCACTATTTAAAACCAGACTAAAGAATAAATTGAGAGCTCAATATTTTCCTTGATTTGTATGGCCTTACACTGACATTTTTAGATGCAAATTTTAAAAAATTGTTTTACAAATTGTTTGTGTTTTTATTCTGTGTTATTATACGTTTATTTTTTTGGGAGTGGTGCCTTTAAAAGCCTTTTGGCTTCAACCAC
The DNA here is from genome assembly GCA_038363315.1 of Mugilogobius chulae. Lineage (NCBI taxonomy): Eukaryota > Metazoa > Chordata > Actinopteri > Gobiiformes > Gobiidae > Mugilogobius > Mugilogobius chulae. The sequence goes on from CM076396.1 coordinate 26,972,840, forward strand.
TCCCATGCATATCTGCTAATTTTTTACATTATGTGTTTTGTTAAAATTATTATTATTATTGTTTCATTGTTGCAAAGAAATGTATATCGTTTTAATTCTTCTCTAAGTGCTAAATAAATAAATAAATAAATAAAATACTTCACTCATGACTGGATACATCTGACACAAGTATTTAGAGCAGTTTATTGTATTATTATTGTTTATTGTATTTATTTATAGTTTATGTGCAGTGTTGGGTAGAATACTTTGAAAATGTATTCCGTTACAGAATACTGAATACTTGGTCTGAAAAGTATTCTGTATTGTATTCCGTTACTTGGCAAATTTTTGTACTGTATTCTGAATACTTGAATACTTATTATTTTGAAATGCAAATTAGGTGTTAATTTTAACGTGAAATAACAAAGTTTTCGTGTTTCTTCTTAGTTCTTATTTCTGTTAAGTAATGCTAGTAATGCATCTCCACATAAACAAGCGTTATAATAACTTCTGAACACAGTAACGCGCTGTTTAAATCGCACTCACCGGAGTCGAGAGGAGGAGTTTACTTCAGATTTACACGAGTGGCTCATCGTGGGTTTAGTCCAACAACAGTTCATTCATCGTGTCGTCCTGAGCTTCAGAGCATGCTCCAGTGTCACAAATCCTTTGCTAACAGTCCGGTGCACTTGTTGTGAATGTTTCGTCAAAGTTTTCATCGCAAAAACAAACTATTCCTCTTTGAAAAACGAATCCCATCAGTAGTTTAAAATTAATGATCCAAACGCTGCGTCTTCTCTTTGTTTATCGTAAATAAAGTCCAGAAAAAGTTGAACAGATGATACAATCATCAACAAACTTCTAATGTACCGGTCCATAAAGGGGCAATCTGATTGGTCAGTCTGTCTGCAGGCAGTGAATGGCCCCTAAACAACGCCAGATCTGATTGGACAGTGTTATTTCTGTGTCCCTGAAGAGCTGTGAAGTAGTGCAGGCGGCACAGACTGACAGCGCGTCAAGCTGCTGCTGTGAAAACATTACGCATTAGTTTTCTGTGGTGATTTTAACAATCAGTCTACATTTATTTTGCATGCAATGTATCCATTGATTTTATAAAAGTAACTGTATTCTGAATACCTCGTTTGAAAGCTGTACAGTAACGGAATACAAGTACTCATAAAATGTATTCAGAGTAGGTAACGGCGGTACATGTATTCTGTTACTCCCCAACACTGTTCATGTGTTCTCTTGTAATTGCATCATCACAGTCAATCTGACTTATGTATTATTACCCTACACTCACTATTCAAAACAGACACAATGAAAATACATTTATCAGCTGAATTTTGTGTGGAAAAAAAAGGCTTTGTTTTTTGTAACATTGTGTATTTTTGTTTTTGTTTTTTTTATTGCTGTGTTGGTTTTTTCATGTGTGCTTAATCAAAGTGTTACATTTATGTGTTTTAATGCAAATAAAATGTACTCATGTACTCAGCATTGGCGATTCTTTTATTTGATTTTGTTTGAAAGTAATTGTGTAATAGTTTAGAAATAATCATAAGTAGCTGTGAAACAATAAATCATAAATAATTAAGTTGCAATAACTATAAATAAGAGTTTGTCCCAACACAATGGCGTAATCATTTTTAGTTACCCTAAAGCAATTATTTTGTTTTAGCTCAAAGTAATTTAAATGCTTCGATAGTAAATAAAATATCAAGAAAGTTGTCAGAACACAATTTGGACAATGGAACCACTTACATAATTTGTATTGCTTTAGATACAGGCAATACTTTTTAATAAGATAAGTAAGGATTAAACAACGAGGAGCCGTGCATTACACAGATATAATGCACGACGCGGAGTCAAGAACATCACGACGTGCAGCGGAGTGATGTTACTCCGCGGAGTCTATTATATCTGTGTAATGCACAGGCTCCGAGTTGTTTAATCCACTTATACCTGGTCAAACAGCGAAAAACTTCAATATAGACGTACAGTTCGTTCACTGATCTCAAATTTTGCTCGGAAAATTGTATCTTTGGGTCTACTTTTATTGTGTCCGGGCTTAACAGCGGCAACATAGCATGTTTACGTTCAAATGCACAGCTGCTGTTGTCAGGCTGTTGTAGAGAGAAAGAGAGACGGAGGAGAGATCGCTCCTCCGTCTCTCTTTCTCTCTCTGCCTCTCTCTCAGTCACACGTGTTTATTTACCTCAGGATGGAGGAGTAGTTCGAGAAGTAGCGGTCTCTTAGTTTTCAAAGCTTGTGCAGGCATATTCCGACCATTGTGTGTCTCTGTGCTAAAATCTCAGTCCACGCTCACAAAATGCGATGTCCGTCCTCTCATGTTGCTTAAATATCCAATACACGAGTCTATCAAAAACTAGAAAGTTCCGCGCTAGCTAACTTGTGTCAAGACGGTCAAGTCACCGTCAACCAAAAGTATCACCTTCTGTGTGTACTGCACAATAAAAGCCTCAACATAATCCTGCTGAAAGCAAAGTTTTATTATGAAAGAGTCAGACAGCGACAGCGCTACAGAGACTTTTCTCTTCCATCTCGGCCTGTCAAAAGTTCATTGGTTTTGCTCAGATGTTGCGCGTTGCCGTGGAGACGTGTTCAGCGCACTGATATGTCGGTGATTTAACCTGCCGAACTACGTGTGCGTATATACGATTATAATGCACGCCAGTTAACATTTGAATTCTCACTGACCATGGTATAAGATAAGATAAACTTTATTGATAAGATAACTTTATTTTTACAGTGTATAGTTCCTGTCAGGTGATTATAAGAAGTGATAGTTTGTCATTTCAGCCTTGATGTCACACTTTCACAGACCGGTGCTTTTGTTAGAGTCGGTGCAATAATTAGAAGATTGTAATGAGATGTAGATGAATTCAGAGCTGCAGCGTGATCGATACGAGACCAGCGTTTGTTCTGCAGCGTCGACGGAACTGTGAAAGAAAAGAAAACAAAACTGTGGAAGGAAAAAAAAACAACTGTGTGTGTGTGACCTCGGGTTCAACTGTGGCTCTGAATGTTTCATCTGAAGTGTCACTAAAGACGCGTGAGAGAAACACAAACAGACACAACCGAGGTTCAAACAGAGCTGTCAAACTGAGCAGCGCTGCAGGAGAGAGAGAGAGGGGAGAGAGATAGAGAGAGAGGGAGAAAGAGGAGAGAGAGAGAAAGAGAGAGAGAAAGAGAGAGAGAAGAAAAGAGGAGAGAGAGGGGGAGGGAGAGAGAGAAAGAGAGGAAGACAAAGTGGAAAGGGACAGGGAGAAGAAGAGAGAGGAGGAATGAGAGAGAGAGTCAGATTTTCTGATTCATAACATTTTAAAGCGTTGTATTTTATAACACTGTATATTATTTTATTCATAATTAGCATCTGAACTGCTGTAAAACTGATAAATATTTACCACAGGGACTATCATCACACCAAACTCAGTCAGAACTAGAAAATGTGATCATCTGTTAAATCTCTCTCTTCCCTCTTTTCTCTCTTCCCTCTCTCTCTCTCTTCTCCCATCTCTCTCTCTCTTCCCCTATCTCTTTCTCTCTCTCTCTCTTCCCCCATCTCTCTCTCTCTCCCCATCCTCTCTCTCTTCCCCTATCTCTCTCTCTCTTCTCCCTTTCTCTCTCTTCCCCCATCTCTCTCTCTCTTCTCCCTTTCTCTCTCTTCCCCCATCTCTCTCTCTCTTCCCCATCTCTCTCTCTCTTCCCCCATCTCTCTCTCTCTCCTCCCTCTCTCTTCCCCCTTCTCTCTCTTATCTCTCTCTCTTCCCCCTTTCTCTTCTTTCTTCCCTCTCTCTATTCTCTCTTCCCTCTTTTCTCTCTTCTCCCTTTCTCTCTCTTCCCCTATCTCTTTCTCTCTCTCTTGTCCCTCTTTCGCTCTTCCCCTATCTCTCCCTCTTTCCCTTTCTCTCTCTCTTCCCCTTCTCTCTCTCTCTCCTCCCTCTCTCTTCCCCCTTCTCTCTCTTATCTCTCTCTTTCCCTCTCTCTCTTCCTCTCTCTTTCCTCTCTCTCTTCTCTCCTCCCTGTCTCTCTCTTCTCTCTCTCTCTTCCCCCTTCTCTCTCTTCTCTCTCTCTCTCTTCCCTTTATCTCTGATGACAGCGCCTTTAGTTTCTGAACTGTAGAAGCATGTTTTCAGTTTTCTACAGCTGAAGTCTTCTGTTCTCACACAAACGCTGGACTTCTGTTGTTTTTTATGAATGACATAACACAAACAAACTGAACGGAGCTGTTTTATTTTCCTTTGTTTGGTCCTAAATTTACTCTCAGGAGGGAAAACCGAGAGTGGGCCGGATCCTGCGGCGGTCAGAGCTCAAACTGCACAGACTCACTACGCAAACAACAAACAACAAACATTCTTTTCACTCTTTCTCTCAGTATTTCTGGGTTTTTGTGGCAGTAAAGATGCATTTTGTGTAGAAAAACTGACACATAAAGTCATAACCTGTCTGTGCACTGTAAATGATATAGGACAGTTGGACTTCAAATATAAAGTTTTATGTCCATTAAACTCATGTGTGTGTGTGAGAGTCTGTCTGTTATTCTCTCTCTCTCTCTCTCGTTCACACTCTCCCTTTCTCCTATCTTTCTCATCTCCTTTCCTTTCTCTCTATCCTGGTTTGTCTTCTTTCTCTCTCTCTTTCTTCTCCCTCTCTTCTTTCTCTCTCTATGTCTCTCCCTCTCTTCCTTTCTTCCCCCCTCTCTCTTCCCCTATATTTTCTCTCTCTCATCCCTCTCTCTCTCTTCCTCCTTTCTCTCTCTCTTCCCTTTCTTTCTATCTCTTCCCTCTCTCCTTCCCCTTTCCCTCTCTCTCTCTTCTCTCTTTCTCTTCTCCCTTCTCTCTCTTCCCCCTTTCCCTCTTTCTCTATTCCCTCTTTCTTTCTTCCCTTCTTCTTCTTTCTTCTCTTCTGCCCTCTCTCTTTTCTCTCTCTTCCCTCTCTCTCTGTTCCCCCTTTCTTTCTCTCTCTTCTCTCTTTCCCTCTCTCTTACCCCTTTCTCTCTCTCCCCTCTCTCTCTTCCCCCTTTCCCTCTCTCTCTCTTCTCTCTCTCTCCTCCCCTATCTCTCTGTTTTCCTCCTATCTCTTTCTCTCTCTTCCCTCTCTCTCTTCGCCCTTTCTCTCTCTTCTTTCTTCCTCTCTCTCTCCTTCCCCTTTCATCCTCTCTTCACTCTTACCCTCTCTCTCTCTTCTCTCTTGCCTCTCTCTCTCTCTCTCCTCTCTCTCTCTCTCTCTCCTTGTCAAACTTTTCTAAATAAATAAATCCATAATCTATAATAATAGAGAAGTTTCAAGCCACAGTGTAAAAAATGCAGTATAAGCAGCACTATTCCTGTTGTATTTTGCCTTCTACATCTCTACTTTCACTTAAAGCTCTTTTTTTTTAGACTTCCCTCTGTCTTTACTCTCATAGATCTTCCTGTTCCTCCCGTTTCTCTCCGTGTGTAATCCTATTGACATGAACGGAGCACTCTAATCGCCGCTAATCGAGTTCATTGGGACGATGCGTTTGTGTAAGACGAGACTCTAAAGCTCTAACGTGTAACTTTATCTCTGTGGGCTGGAGTCTGATCTGATTCTGTCCAGAGGAAAAGTCTGATCTGAAATAATGAGGACGGGCTTATGTAACTGGAGACGGGACGATTAGAACGGCTGTGAATCAGAGCTGACCATTGGTTTGACTTGGTTTGCTGTGATTTAATATATAAAACCTGCTTTAAATCTTTGGTCAGAGCTTAAACATATTACTTTATAAATGTAATAATAGGCTTTTAAACAGAATCTGCATCTATCAGTGAGTTTATCCAGGCTCATTGCATCAAAAGAATATCAAACATTAAAACTAAAAACTACTTCATCTTTGTTGATACATTCTGTGTTTGAGGGTCGCGAGTACCTGGAGCTTTCATATCTTTCATTTATAGAGAGAGGTTTTGTTTTATCAACAGTAGTAATGCACGCACACCTGATATGCAGAAAGAGCCGCCGCTGATTGACCAAGCTGTAGCAACATGTCTAGCCAGCGCTGTCATCAGCTTTATCTTTGTGTGAAAACAAAAGTTCTGCTGCTAAATCAACATCTGTGAATGAAAATCAACCCTACGACCCTTGAAAGTCTGTCAGACCGGTTCAGACCTGATCCAAACAGCTGCTTTCGCTCTGTTTTGTTGTTTTATTTAAAGAAGTTTTCCCAGCTAAGCAGATGGAGAGGAGTTCTTTCTGCATAAAGCATGAGCAGTAGAGTGGAAAGTGACGTCGACCGATAATCCCTCTATATCACACCATGGAGCTAGGGAGAGTTTCTGTTACGTCTCCTGTACACAGACTGAGGTGAGTTTGGTCCAAGTTTCTTTATCAGTCCCTTGTTCATCAGCTCCAGTCCACTGTGGTCCGTTTTTGCCCAAAGCCGCGCAGATTCACCTGGATTACCGCGAGAATGCTCATATTATGACTTGACAGTCGCATCCAACCACTGCGACCTCCGACAAAAATAGACTCTCTACGGATTCTTTACGCACACTCGCGCGAATCTCGGCATCGAGGTCTGTGAGCCCGATCTCACAAGAAAGCGTACATTTACCACGACATTACGCAATATGTAAATGAGGTATGATTAGCACGACTTCACAGCTGTTTTGTGTAATTATAGTACGCGTCACAGTCCCAGTTCATTTTAATGGTGGTAGTTAAGACGCCTGATTTTTTTCTCCAACCCACTTATGCCAGACACCATCACTTTGCATTGGTGGCTATGCTAGCAAAAGTTTATATTTTAAAATATTTACTTATGGGATTTGGTTAAGGTTAGGGTTAGGATTAGGGTTAGGTTAATTTGGTTAAATTTAAGGATTTGGGAAAGGTATGCTAATCAGGAAGCGGCATAACTGCATTGGGAAAATAAAGACGCAGTTAAGACGTGTTCTTATTTATGAATATTAATGAAATCCTGATTCTAATCTTAACCTCCCCAAGCCCCAGATCTAATCTTACACATTTTAGTAACTTTATGCCTGAACTTACCCGTTTCACCTGAAGAAAACGTCCTCACGTGGCTGCAACCAAAACTCGTCCTATTTTGACGCTGTGAAATCTCGTGTTATTTTTACTCTTTTTCATATCGTGCTAAATGCACAGCGTAACATAAGTACTAAAAATAGCTGTGAAGTCGTAGTCAGAATACGCTGTTTTTGTGTCGTGGTAAAAGTACGCCATCTAGTGAGACTGTGTTGGGTCTGTACAAGGAAGCATTGGTTTGAAGCACTGTCTAAGTCTTGCGAGAGTCGTGCGAGTCCCGCCATGGATGTATTATATTATCTGGATTGGACTCCGCCCCCTCTTTCCTGATGCGAGTGGCGATGTGGCCGCTCCGCTGAACTGCAGCGGTTGGGCCCAAGAAAACTTTCCCCATAGAGCGTCAATGCATTTTTCGTCACTTCAAACTGCTATTGCTCCGCGGACACGGCACCTACAGCTTTAACTAAGGTCTCATTTTGAAGGTATTTCTCTCTAGTTTCACTACATTAACTTTTTTATTTTTTTCTATGCCCCAAACGCTTAAACAGTGTTTAGTCTAGCTTAACACTCTGCCCATGCTATCTCCGCTCCCCCACTCAGGCCACCCTCGCTCTGATTGGTCAGAACTGATCACGCTGTCACTTTTCTGACAGTGGGAGGCGCTAGCCTAACCTGGCTCACGCCAGATCGATATGTGTATCACTGATTGAGTTCTACACATATTCGATCTGGAAGGGCTCTCGTCAAAAGCAGTTGGGAAAGGGAGGGAGTTCTCACGAAATACTTTGATCTGATTGGACAAAGCGCCCACCCCACCATAGCGGTGTTTTAACCAATCACAAGACATAATCAAAATGACGTCTCCCACAAACCGCTTTGTTTCAATTCTTACCTGCGTATTGTAGAGGAGACGCCAAAACTTCCAAACAACCGTCGTCAGATGCCGAAGACTAATCCACTGATATCATTGTGTTCATATAAACAAAGTTTGAAGCACTTCACAGCAATATTCCACCGCCAGCGAGCAACAGTACGTCTGCGCCTGTTACAGCTGTCCTCCCCGTGGTTGTGTCCATCTCCAGGCGATTTGCGCTTTCCCTGCGTGCTCCGGGTCCGGTCTATCTGCGTCTCTCTCGTGAGCTCCGGTCTATCTGCGTCTCTCTCGTGAGCTCCGGGTCCGGTCCTCTCCGTGTTTAGTTGTCTGCGTTTCCCTAGCGTGCTTCAGTCAATAGCCTTTGCAACAGTACCTGCGTCTGTCCGCGTCGCCATGTTTGTTGTTTTGCTGTGAGCACATGACGCCTGGCACTCGCTGATTTCACATCTGTAAATCCCGCCTCCTCCTGTAGAGAAGCCTTCTGATTGGTTCGAGTATTCGATACTCGGCTCAAACCATAGGGCGGGAGTCTTTCAAGATGGTTTCTTGTGGATTTGTAAACCCACAAATACCGCGAGAATTCATCTTGCTGCGCAAGGTTAGCGCTAGCCATATTCAACGCAGTTAATGCGTCACTGAGCAGAAGCCATTGAAAACAACGGACCGCCATCTTGGACTCATCTTCCAGTTCTAATTATACTTCCATGGTCCCGCCTCGCACCTCAGTGTACGGCAGCTATTAGTCCTTCAATGACATGAACTTTATTAAAAAACAATACACAACGCACCATACCTAGCTCTTTAGACAGCCTGTTCTCACAGATAGGCGTATCAATACCACGCTATTGTAAACAGCCTGTCACATGAACACAACTCCTATCAAATAAAACCTTCTGTTTGTCGTCAATCACATCACGTGTCTGTACCACACCAGAAAAAAAACAGGCATGTAATTGTACGCAAAAAAGGCAGAAGCGTTGTCATGACAGGCAATTTGTCATGACGTGGTATTTACACACAAGCCATGAGAATACGTTGTTTTAGCGGAGAGAGGCGCAGAGAAGTCGACCGAAGGCTGCAGTTTGTGGGTCAGATGGAGCGACTTTTACAGCCCTACGCCACCTACAGGTCACAACGCAAACCCCAGCCTGCTACGATAAACTCGTAGTCATTTTTTTTTTTTTTAATATTGCGTCAATAAGACACGTATTCATTGAGTTACGACCACAAACAGCTTAAGTGTCTGGGTTGTTGAAAAACTACAAAGAATTTTAACCTCTGACTTTCACACTTCTATGTTCGAGCTCTGGCCAAATAAGAAGTTTGAATCAGAATAAATCACCTTAGTTTATTTCAGACAGAAGTTGAGATGAAAATAGGTCCGTACTCGGAGCGGGAGCAGATCTGGAGCGTGAGGATCCGGTGGAGCTGAGCGGTGCTAATCCTGCTGGTGTTTTATGAACCGTGCAGTGCGTCAGACTGTTTCCACACAGCCTGGGTCAGGGCCAGAGCAGAGCACAGTCTGTCAGAACAAATCACTGCAGGAGCCAGAGTTGAGCTGAATATTCACTGGAAAAACTCATCAGAATCCACCTGCAAACGAAACAATTTTACTAAATAATTATCAGACACCACCTGTAAAAGCATTGAATTATCACTAGGGGTCTAATTTAGAAATCCAAAAATTTACAACTTTGCACCTCTGAGATTTCAGAAATGTGGCAGAAAGAGATCTGTGCTGAGACAGATGAGAAACTGTCAAGTTTGCTCCTACGCACACTTTGAGTAGGAATTCCACGCAAAGTTTTATAAATGAGAACCCAAAACATTCACCTAAATCCACCCGCAAAAGAAAACAGTTAACCAGAATCCAGCTACAAAGGAAATAGTATAACCACATTAACCAATTCATCTAATCTCAACCTGCAAAGGAGACCGTTCCAGAATCCACCTGAACAGAAATGTTCAAACAATAATTAATACACAAGAACATTTGCCTGAATCCACCTGCTAAAAATAAAGTTCAACTAAACAATCACCAGAATCCACAGTTAAACCAAATGTTCACCAGACACCACCTGCAAAAAAATATGTTCAAACAAACATTAATTCACAAGAGCATTTCCCAGAATCCACCTGTAAAAAAAATACTACTAAATATTCACCTGAATCCACCTACAAATGAAACTATTTAAGCTAATATTCACCTGCAAAAGGAAAATATTTAGTTAAAGCTGCACCATATATTTTTCTGGAGGTAAAAAGTCAACTTTGCAATTCAATGCAAGTTATTACTTAGAACGCATGATGTCCAAACTTTTTTCATCAAGCGTCACATGTTGAAAATGTGGAGGGCCAATCTGAACCAAATGAAAGAGGACATGCAATAAAAACTAAAACATCGTGGTACACAGTAAAAGTCTGGATACAGACTTTAAAGAAGTAGGTCTCAGTGTAAATGCGTTACTTATTGATATTTAGGCAAATTCTTGAGGAGATCTGAGGGCTAAAGGAAATTGGTCTGAGGCCACATTTGGCCCCCGGTCCGCAGTTGGACATGCCTCATTCTTGCTGGGGATTACGAAAGCTCAGTGCCAATCTCTACTTTATTTGAGTTGTATCATGAAATTTCATGATAACTATCAGATAATAACATGATGCAAATATTATTTTATTTTATTTTTTTACCTGATAGTATCCTGATTTTACCTGATAATTAGAAGAAAAATATTTGTATCATGATAGTTATCATGAAATTGTGTGATACAATTGGGAAAAAAAGGCAGAACTTAGCTTCTGTAGAGGATAAATAAATCATACTGAAGCTGCGTTACCATGGAAACCAACAGGAGAAGGCTCCATATTGACCCTATTTTGTCCCGCCTACTTTTCTAGGACATGCACTTCCTGTTTAGCTGCATTTAGCCTGTAGATTTCAGTCGATGGGTTTATTTTAACTGTGTTTATATTTAATTAAATTGCCCCACAAGACAGACAAACAAACACGTTAGCTACCTTAACAGAGCTAAACAGGAAGTGCATTTCCAAGCCAAGTGGGCGGGACAAAATAGGGTCAATAAACCTGCTCAGGTAAAGTCACATGTTCGTGTTATTAATTCAGTGTCACGAAGACATCTAAACCTAGAAAAACGTGCTCATATTTAAGATTATGTTTTAGCAAAAATGTTTCAGAGTGTACCTTTAATCATCAGAGCTTTTATTTAAAAACCTGCAAAAGTCTCGTAAAATGAAAAATGTGACGAACACGACGCATAAAACACAGAAGAACCTGCGACAGAAACAGACGACTGAACAAACCAGCTTCAGTTCTGGAAAAGACCTGACGCTGCTTCTCATAAATGTGTCAAGTCACTGTGTTTGCAGCAAAAAAAAATCTAAAATATGTCAGATTTGTGTGACTTTCCAAATGTAAACTTGTACAACAGTAGCCTCTAGTGTTCTGCTCACTCACCTTTTAAACTGTCCATTTTGGGTCATTTTTCCCACATAAAATGCCTTTATTTTTCTACAACATACATTTTCTCTGTGTAATTTATTATATTTTATTTTTCCTGTTCATCTGCAGAGTGTTGAGTTAATTTAAAGTAGAATTGAGAGGTGATTGAGTCATAAAAGTGTCTGATTGTGGAGCTAAAGTCTGTTACAGTCTGTTCCTGCAGCGATGAGAGTCATCTGTGTAAAGAACAATGAGATTCTGAGATAAGAGAGAGAGAGAGAAGGAGAGAGAGAGAGAGAGGGAGAAGAGGGAGAGAGAAGAGAGAAGAGAAAGAGAAGAGAGAGGGGAAGAGAGGGAAGAGAAAAGGGAGAGAGAGAGAAAGAGAGAGAGGGGAAGAGAGGATGAGAGGGAAAGAAGAGAGAGGGGAGAGAAACGGGAGAGAGAGAGAAGAGTGAGGAGCGAGGGAAGAGAGAGAGAAGGAGAGAAAGAGGGGGAAGAGAGAGAAAGAGAGAAGGGAGAGAGAGGGAGAGAGAAAGGGAGAGAGGGGGAGAGAAAGAGGGGAAAGAGAGAGAGAGAGAAGAGAGAGGAAAGGAGAGACAGATAGAGAGAAAAAGAGATAGAAGAGTGGGGGAGAGGAGAGAGAGAGAAAGAAAAGGGGGAGATGGGACAGAGAGAGAGAAAAGAGAAGGAGAGAGAAGAGAGATAAAGGGAAAAGAGAGAGAAGAGAGACAGGAGAGTGAAGAGAGAGGGAAGGGAGAGAAAAAAGACAAATAGAGAGGGAGAGGAAAAGAAAGGGGGAGGAAGAAAAGAGGGAAAGAGTGAGAGAAGAGGTAGAAAAATCAAAGATAAAAGGGAGCAGAGAGGGGGGAAGAGTTGATGAGAGATGGGAGAGCAAAAAAGGGAGGGGAGAGAGAGGGGAAGGAGAAGAGAGAGAGAGAGAGAGAGAGAGAGAGAGAAGAATGAGAAGAGAAAAAGAGTGATGGTGAATAGTGACGGAAGGAAACTTCTGATCGAGTGAGAATAGTTTGTACCTGAAGAAGGAACAGAGTCGTCTGATCAAAACCCATTTAAGTTCATTAAACACATGAAGAGAGAGAGAGAGAGAGAGAGAGAGAGGGGGGGGAGAGAAGAGAGACAGAAGAGAGGAAAAGAGGGGGGAGAGGAGAAGGAGAGGGAAGAGAAAGAGAAGGAAAAGAGAAAGAGGGAGAGAGAGAGAAAGGAAGAGGCAGAAAGAGGGAAGAGAGAGAAGGGGAAAAGAGCGAGAGGATAGAGAGAGGAGGAAGGGAGAGGGTGAGCAAAGAGAAAGAGAGAAAGGAGAGAGATGTGGGGTGGGAGAGAGAAAAAGCATTAGAGAGAGAGAAGAGGGGGAGAGAAGAAGTAGAGAGAGAGAGAAGAGAAAGAGGGGAAAGAGAGAGAGAGACGGAAGAGAGAGGAAAAGAGGGGGGAAAGGAGGGAGAGAGGGAAGAGAAAGAGACGGAATAGAGAAAGAGGAGAGAGTGAGAAGAGAGAGGAGAGAAAGAGAGGGAGAAGAGAAAGAGAGAGAGGGCAAAGAGAAAGAGAGGGAGAGAGAAAGGGGAGAAAGAGAGAGAGAAGAGGGAGAGAGAGAAAGAGAAAAGAGAGAGATAGAGGAGAGAGAGAGGGAAGAGAGAGAGGGGGGGAGAGGGGAGAGAGAGGAGAGGGAGCGAGCGAGAAACGGAGAGAGAGGGAAGAGAGAAGAGGGAGAAAGGGGAAACAGAGAGAAAGATAGAAAGAGGGGGAAGAGGAGAGAGACAGATATGGAGAGAGAGGGGGGTGGAAAGAAAGAGAGAGAGAAAGAGAGAGACAAAGCCCATAGAGACTTAGCTTCAGTTGTACAAACATTAGCTCACTTTATTCACATTATTACAAAGAATCATCACACGAGGTACAAAAGTCGGTACAAAACATAAAGAAAATATTGCGTTTTTCATTGTTACAGTGTCAGAGTCTGAGTTACAGAATAAATTAAGATAAATGAAGTGTGAGGAAAGTGCGAGTGACTTCAGTGTCGTGGATGAGTTTTATTATTTAAGCAGGAAACACTTGAGTCCTGAGCTGGTTCAGTTTGAGCTCGCACGAAAGAAAAGGCAAAGTTCAGGCTAAACAAGAACCAAACCAACTAAAAACAAACAGACAGTGTAACATGAATGGACCTTTTCCATTCACCTGGCTCTAAAACCACAATATTTGACGTTTACACAAAATCTGAAGAATCCGACAGGGCTGTACGACTAAAGATGGCCATGATTATTTGGACCAATCACAGCGCAGCATTATGAGGAAGCTCATGTTCAAACCAATACAAACATAGCGGCGCCAACAAACATATTTCGACTTATTTTAGCAGAATAATTTTGTCATTCATCCTGCCAGATTGACAATAAAGGTCAATTACTTCATCCGACGTCCGAACTTTGCTCAGTCCGCTCAGGCTGTAAGAACAAAATGATGTCATTTTGTTCTTACGGCCGTTGTTCGGCAGTTCGTGCAGGTTGTTCTTGACACATTCGCTGAGCAGAACTTTCTTCGGCTGGGCTGTGCGGCATCCTGGCTCTGATTGGCTAGTTTTTCCAAAGTGGGCGTGATTTCTCTACTGCTGAATCTTTTGACAGTTCTGTGCTGCTCACGTATTTAGCAGCCGAATGCAGCTCACCTCTCCCCGGTCAGCGCAAAGTACGGCCGTCAACAGTACGTGACTGTTTGTTTCAGGCAGAGCCTGTTGTTTATAGAAACATTGAATAATCAACATTTATCCCATGGTCAGTGAGAATTCAAATGTTAACTGTTGTGCATTATAATCGTATATACGCACACGTAGTTCGGCAGGTTAAATCACCGACATATCAGTGCGCTGAATACGTCTCCACGGCAACGCGCAACATCTGAGCAAAACCAATGAACTTTTGACAGGCCGAGATGGAAGAGAAGAGTCTCTGTAGCGCTGTCGCTGTCTGACTCTTTCATAATAAAACTTTGCTTTCAGCAGGATTATGTTGAGGCTTTTATTGTGCAGTACACACAGGAAGTGATACTTTTGGTTGACGGTGACTTGACCGTCTTGACACAACTAAGTTAGTTAGCGCGGAACTTTCTAGTTTTTGATAGACTCGTGTATTGGATATTTTAAGCAACATGAGAGGACGGACATCGCATTTTGTGAACGTGGACCGGGATTTTAGCACAGAGACACACAATGGTCGGAATACATCGCCTGCACAAGCTTTGAAAACTGAGAGACTGCATCCTGCTCAAACTACTCCTCCGCCCTGAGGTAAATAAACACATGTGACTAAGAGAGAGGGAGAGAGAGAAAGAGAGACGGAGGAGCGATCTCTCCTCCGTCTCTCTTTCTCTCTACAACAGCCTGACAACAGCAGCTGTGCATTTGAACGTAAACATGCTATGTTGCCGCTGTTAAGCCCGGACACAATAAAAGTAGACCCAAAGATACAGTTTTCCGAGCAAAATTTTGAGATCAGTGAACGAACTGTACGTCTATATTAAAGTTTTTCGCCGTTTGACCAGGTATAAGTGGATTAAACAACTCAGAGCCTGTGCATTAGATATAATACACTCCACGGAGTAACATCACTCCGCTGCGCGTCGTGATGTTCTTGACTCCGCACCGTGCATTATATCTGTGTAATGCACGGCTCCTCGTTGTTTAATCCTTACAAATATCGAGCTACTGACGAGGTCAAAACAAGAAGAGAATGATCCAACTCTCAGAGCAGCTGCTAAAGTCTGAATGTCAGAACCGAAACGAACTTTGTTCTTGTTCCTACGGCCAGAGCGGGTCTTATTTCCTATGAAGTATGAATAGGGCTTAAGCCCATTCGACTTGTGGAAAAGTCTGAGCAAATCCGATTGGTGTGAGTTTCGAAGTCTCCAACGAGAGCTCAGACAAAAGAGGAAAACTCATGAAATCACATAAACATGATCGTATCTTATCAAACTTTCCTCAAGTTGAAACTAATAAGAGTCTATAGATTCAGAGTTACACATCTGTCTGGTCTGAGCATGTTCCTTTTAAGATCGTTTGTATTTAACTGTTTAATTACATTTGATGAAGTTAGATGAACACAGTTGTATTGATTATTTGATTTTAAATCGACCTGAGCAGCTGATTGATTAGTGCAGTGGTTCTCAACCTGGGGTCAGAACACACAGATCTAGATTCCTTTGGGCTTTTGACTTAAAATTAGTGCTGTCAAACGATTAATTTTTTTAATCAGATTAATCACACTTTTAAATTTTGATTAATCACGATTAATTGCAGTTAATTTCTTGATTGCAAACTTCCAAAGATATTCTATGAAAGACCACAACATTTTGAAAATGACTGTTAGAATGTCTTAACATTCAAATGTTTGTTACTTGAATATGTCAATTATTATTATTTACACTCTACAGTTGGTTTATTCTGGGTTGTGATTGTTCCTCTGGAAGGTAACTATGTGGGATCACCTGTGGCCATATGCATAATCAATCATTGATATTTTGCGTCCCTTGGTCTTTAACGATGTTAGTGGGTCTACATGCTGTGGCTATCCATTAAGCAAAAGAGTTGCTTAACTTATCTGTGATGCTTTTGTTAACATTGTCGTGCTCGGCTTGATGTAAGTTAGTCTAGTAGCAGCGCTCCTGCAGCCGCTGCCTCAAACACATGTTTGGTTTTAAGGTGGTATTTCAAGCTTGTTGCGCTTCATTTAAAGGAGAGTTCATCATTGCAATATATGCATACTACCTTCGTCTTATCTAGAGTCCCGTCGGGATGTTCTGCCGAGTTCTGCCGAGGCGGGCGCACCGGTCGTTGTCTCCCCATTCATCTTTACGCCGCGTATGCATTCACTTGAGCTACTACGCAGACCTAATAACAACCTGCGCCGCCGCCTTCCAGGTATCCCTCCGCGCAGTACGCGATCCCTCCGCGCTGAAGCGCGTACTGAGCGGTCAAATTAACAAGTGTGATTAATCTGCGACAATTCATGATTAATGCGTTAATGTTTTATGATTAATCGCATGATTAACGCGTTAACTTTGACAGCCCTACTTAAAATAAAATCAATATTAAGCCTTAAAACCCCATTATCACTTTGTGCCTATATTTTATGTTTGGGGGTCACATCTGAAAAGGCTGAGAACCACTGGTTTAGGATTAAGATTGAGCTCTGCAGTCACATACAAAAATAGTAAAGGATTAACTTTTAGTTACAAAAATATGGACCAAACCTCCATTTATAATGTAAACATAGATCGTTCTGACAGCTCCCCTAGACTCATTTTAATATAAATAAATACACACATCCAGGGTTTGTAAAGCAGAGCTGTGGGTTTGTTTAGTGTCTATAATAAAGTCAAGATTAAAGATGTTTATATACAAACAGAGCTGCAGATGGTGAAGTTTCTCACTCTGGTGTTAATCACAGTCACTTTAACAGTTTTTACTCACAAACACTCAGCACAGACTTTACTGTTCAGATACAAACAATTCTGGATTACCACTGGATGACATCATGCAGTGGGATCAGGAGTTTTGAGCACACATGCATGAAGAAAACCGGTCAAAAGTGTTTGTATAGCCAATATTATTGCTGCTCAAGTTGTGCAAATCTAATGAAGAACTTCAAATGTTACTAAAGGTAAGAAATAAACAGATTATAAAAAACAATTGAGCTAAACTATCTCAGAAAAAAGAACAAGATGGAGCACTTACAAATGAGATTCCAGCCCAGTCTGCAGACTTTACCTTTTGGAGCTGATTTGGGATCAACTAAACAGACTGAGTTTGGTGCAGGTCGAGACTTGGGCAGGTCCTGCAGGACTTAAAAAGTGCTTGAAACCAATGCACCTTGTTACACGAACCTCAGAGCGGTGCAGATGCAGCTGTGAGAGCAGCCCGATCTCACAGTAAAGCGTACATTTACCACGACATAACGCAACATGTAAATTAGGTATGATTAGCACGAGTTTAAGGCTCTTTTGTGTAATTATAGTACGCGTCACAGTCCCCATTCATTTCAATGGTGGTTGTTAAGATGTGTTCTTATTTATGAAAATTAACAAAATCCTACATCTAATCTTAACCTGCCCCAAGCCCCAACCCTAATGTTAACCATTTTAGTAACTTTTTGCCTGAGCTTAACCGTTTCACCTGAAGAAAACGTCTCCACGTGGCTTCAACCAAAACTTTTTACACTTTTCATATCGTGCTATATGTACGGCGTAACATAAGTAGCAAAACAGGACTGATATCGTGCTAAAAATATGCTATTTTTGTGTCGTGCTATATGTACGCCTTCTAGTGACAGTGGATTTACACTAAGTGCAACTTGGATGCGAGTCGTGACTCACGCGAGTCACGCAGAACTTAAAAAGTGCTTAAAACCAATGCGTTGATTTACACCGTGCTCCGACATGTCCGACTGCGAGTGCGAGAGTCGCGCGACTCTGCGGAAAGAATCCGCATGAAGTCTATTTTTGTCGGAGACCGCAGCGGTCTGGTGCGGCTTTCATTCATTATACGAGCGTTCTCGCGGGAATCTACGTGACTCCACGTGGCTTTGGACTAAACCGGACCGCAGTTGACAGCGTCTGGTGTAACAGGCACTTAGCAACCCGCACGTGTCCCGACCCGCACCCGCCTCGCAGTCTGTGTAAATCCAGCGTGAGACTGTGTTGGTGAGAGCCAAATACACGGCAAAAACTATAAAGCTAGACTTGCTTAAAATGACTTGGAATGAGAATCTGAATCCTGTCTTGAGCTGTTTAACTGGATAAAATGTAATGTAGAATATTTCACTGGTTTCAAGACATTTTAACTGGTTATGAGAGAATTTTGCCAGTGGGGTATGAACAGTTTTTTAACCCATTGGCAAATAATTTGGCTTGAAATAAGAAGCAGTGTCTTGAAATTAGTTCAAAACACTTTAAAACAAGAAAAATAATCTATTTCTCTACAATAAATCAAGGTTAAATCAGTCAAAATGCTTGGAATGTGCAAGTTAGTGGAAAGAATCCAAGAAACAAGAAGTCTTTTTTTACACAGAGATTGAAGCAGTTTGACGAAAAGGTAAAAAAAAAGAGAGCATTCTCACGGGAATCTACGTGACTCCACATGGCTTTAGACAAACCTGGACCATAGTTGTTGTAACAGGCAGTTTGCAAGAATGGGGTGGAAAATAAGGTAGACACAGATTCAAGCTTTCTGGCCACAGAACGCAGTGTGAGCTGATGCATGACTGTGTGAACATTAAGTTTAGAGCAGATATTTGATCTTTAAACTGAAGAAAAGACGATTCTAATGGACTAGGACTCTGAGGAGAACGACACATGCAGCGAGTCTAGATACTCAAAGTGTCAAGAGGAAGTCAAACTACTGTATTTCTTCATGTTTGGAGGGTTAAATATAATCTCTGCTCCATGAAAGAGGCTGAGTTTATGGAATCTGCATCAGGAAGTAGAAAAGTGCCGTGCTGCTTTAAATCAGAACTAAGTCACATTTCTACCCTGTTAAATGTCTTTGTAAGTCTCTGTAATGATGGTTACATGTTTTTTGAGGCGTTAGAAGCTTGTGCTGGTTCTCTCCACTGTCTCCAGCAGAAACTACAGCAACTGCAACAATCCTCCTCCGCCTCCTTCCCAACACATTCTCAACCCGAACTACTCTCCTGACAATCCCTGGCTGTTCGATTCTTATAATTATCAGTCTAAAATGTGTTTAAATGTGTTTCTGCTGCCTTATTTCAATCGTAAAGTTACTTTTAACCGGTAGCGTACATGTTTTGTCTATTTCTGTGCCAAAGGATCAGTCCTGCACAAGTCATTCCAGTTTCTTTGTTGCCAGATTCCAGGTTGTCTCTTTTTAAGTTTCATGGTAAATTCCAGACTTCCAGAGATATCAGTTTTTGGTTCTCCAGAGTTAACCGTCTACAGAACTACATCTTCACTCTTTCTTGCTGGATTTCTTCACAAAGGTCGCGTTCCTCTCCAGTTTGACCTCTCGCTTGGTCTGGTTCCCTTCGCTCAGATCCAGCCCAGAGTCCAGGCTCGTCTCTCTGCTTTCCGCCTCTCTCTTCTTCCTCTGCTTCTCCTCCTCTTCCTGAGAAACGTTGTACCGAACCCCAGCTACGGGTTTCCCTTCCAGCGACACAAACCAAGCCTTCGGCCCGTGCCCCAGCGCCCCCGGCTCGGACACCGACTCCGGAAACCCGCCTTGCGCTTTAAGCTTCAACTTCTCCGACTTCTTCACGTCCTTTTTCGTGTTTTCCTGTTCGATGTTGGTCTTTTTCGGTTCGCCAAAGCTCTCCTGCCTCTCCATTCGTGGCAGTGAAGCCGATTTGCTCCACGGCTGCTCCGTTGTTTCGTCCATTTGGAAGAAAGCGTTGGCGTGCAGGATGGCCACGGGCTGGTTGTAGAAGAACAAGCCATTGCCGTAGCTCTCCGGGTTTTGCAGATCCGGGTCGGGACGGTGGTTCAGAGTGACGGTGACTGTGGTGTCTTTGTCCTGCTCACAGTCTGGATGAGACATGATGTTGTACTGTTTGTCAGGTTGACTTCTGGACAGTAAAAGTAGATGATCTTCACACGTGGAGGTGCTCTGGTCTCTCACAGACAGAAGAGGGTTCACAGCAGGACGCCTCAGTTTGTCTTTGTGAGCAGGTCTGAGAAAACACAAGACAAACAATAGTATTACAGTTATTTCTTGCCCTACAAATTTCGTTATACTGTATTTATATTGTTCTTATGTTTGAAGATAAGAACAGCTGTTTCTGGAGGTCGTCTTTCTTTTCAAACAGATTATTGACCATTTGCACGTGTCGTCACGCTCCTCGAGGGAACGCCCACTTCTCCATGCTGGATGGCAAAAGCTCTGTCTGTGTGCATTACAGCAATGGAAACTTTGCCGAAAACTTGCTTGTTTCTAAGTAATTTTAATTGATTTCAGTTGTAAAATGGCTGAATCTCGTGGAACATGCTGCACTAACAGGCAAGATCGAGGTTTTAAGTCTAAACCTGTAGCTTTTTCGTTTACATTTTGATGAAGATAGAAGACACTAGTGGATGGCAGCAATAAATCAAAAGAACTGGAATCCCTCTAAGTCACTACAGATCTGCAGTGAACACTTTAAACAAGGTAAGTCAAGGCTATGGAGAAAAAAAAGTATGACATTTGAAAAAAAAAAAAAAAGCAATGAATATTTGAAACAGCCTGCATTATGCGTGGCTAACACTAGCCTCACAGCTAAGTTACTGAAAACCAACCTCTTGTAGCTTTTACATCTGCTCCAGTGTGAGACAAAACCCTGTTTACCACAGAATGGTGCAAATCATGAGGTATAAAGTCAGGCAAACTTGAAGATTTTATTTATTCGGCAAACATAGCAGGAGGAGGAGGTCATAAATCAGCTGCATTCATTAGCTTTTCCAAATACCTTGCTTTGTGTGCGTCTAAAAGACGTCCTACTTCCACAGACAAAAGTACTGAACATGCACCAGAAGCATCCACTGCTTTCTTTACGGAAAAATAAGGAAATATGTGAGAATCTGTCAGTTTTGCACTTCCTGTAATTCTGCGTACACGCACTTTTGCCCTCCAGCATGGAGTAGCCACGTGATCAAGTGACGTAGGTGCAAATGGTCAATAAGCAAAACACGTTGAACTAAAAACATTGTTGCGTAAGTTTAGAGCAGATATTTGATCTTTAAACTGAAGAAAAGTCGATCCTACTGGACTAGGACTCTGAGGAGAACGACACATGCAGCAAGTCTAGAACCTTCCTCTTCTGTGAGCGAGTGAAAAGTGTCAGAGGAAGTCAAACTACTGGATTTATTCAATATAATCTCTGCTCCATGAAAGAGGCTGAATCTAGAGAATCTTAATCAGAAAGTAGAAAACGTCTGTAACACAGCGTCTGTTGGTTTAAAGATGAAAAAGACACTCGTCCTCATTGTTTTAATCGTGTAAACCTCCTGTTTTTTACCTAAAAACATTATTTCATTGTAGTGGCTCAGATTCTTTCACCAAAAAGTAGAACAGAGGAAAACAACACTGAAAAAGGACATTTCTCAAAAGTTTCTCATCAAACGCTGAAATGAAAACAAGGAATTTCAAAAGCCTATAAAAAAAGAACGGATTAATGTAGAATAACAACTTGTTGTAAATAAAAGTAGACACATGTCTTTTGATGTTCAACATGTCATGATTCCAGTTGCACAAAGTTTTTGTGGAGCTGTGAATATTGTTTAAAATGAGCAAAAGGCCTGGCAGAGAAGAAGGGTCAAAGTGAGAAAAGTCAACTTTGCACAGTCTGGACAATTAGCGTGATACATTTTATCGTAAGCTCATCTCTGTAACAGTCTGCTTTTTGATAAAAGTCATTATATGGTGATTTTTCAGTTTCTCTATTTAATGCATTTGCTTGTCCAAATACAGACTAGTTTTTCCAACTTCTCTCAGCATCACTCAGACCACTTCTGAGTGATGCTGCACTTCTGATTTCTTTTTTTTAAAGTTTCTTATGAATTTTGAAGGTTGTAGTTTTTTGTGCTGCACTTTCAGGTCGTAAAAGAGATGATTTTTAGCAAATGTTCAAGTTGGATTTCTGAAGATATTTCCATTAATGACTGAAACATGGATTTTAACATTCATTCATTCATTTTCTACTGCTTAATCTCGTTAGCGGGTGACTGGAGCCTATCCCAGTGACTTTGGGCCTTAGGCGGGGAACACCCTGGACAGTGGCCAACTCGTCGCAGGGTCAGACAGACAAACATTCACTCTCTCATTCACTCACTAAGGGAAATGAACCTAAACATGCATGTTTTTGGAGGTGGGAGGAAACCAGGAGAAAACCCACATATGACTTTTTATTCATTAGGTTGAAGTCACTTGTCTTGGGATTTTTTTTTCAAAGGCTTGTTTCTCTGAAAATCTGGCAACACTGTTCAGCCTTTGACCGCTAAATTTAGACAATGACTATGAAGACAACTTTTTCTGAAAACCTCAGAGGCAGTAATAAACCCAAACAGTCTACAGGAATCATGACAAAATCGTGATCTGGCTTCAAGAAAAAACCTGAGAAAACCTGAGAGTAATAAATATAACAGCAAATAAAAAGAAGAAGCTCAGACTAAAATCTCAGAAGTGGCATGAGAAGCGAGCTTTAGGTGCAGCAGCCTGGCAGATGGAGGTTCATATGTGAGTTCATATATTTATAGAGTGCATTAGCTCCATAAATAATATGTGAAAAGCCCTGGGACAGTGTAACCTAGAACATGACAGGCTGTGCTCTGTGGAAGTGTGGACTCGACGCTGACAGTCGCTGCAGAGGACTGAGTGTGGAGGAATAGACTTCAGACTGCATTTCTACGACAGTGACAACTACTGAAGCAGCTCATCCTACTGACACATCTCAAATTCTACTTTTATTTCTATTAAATGTGGGGTACCTAATCTTTTGTCTTGTTCACCTAAGAGTATATTGTAATTGCAGCACATCATGACAAAATCAGAGTTTAGATTTTGGATCCCAGCCCGGCCGGTGTGCGCTTTCCGGATGATTGACAAAAAAAAACCTCCGCAGTGACAAAATGTGAGAGTTTGACGTGGCCAAGTATCTGGTGTGAGAAGAGACGGTGAGTGTTTGACAGTGACGTGCGGTCAGGGGGGATGGATGAGGCAGTGCAGATGGGAAAAAAAATACTTGATGTCTATACGACTAAATATTATATTTTTTGTATGTAATATGTCTCGTATTTGTCATATTTAGTTTTGTGGTTTAAAACTTCAAAATCTCCAGGACTTGCAGATATAAGGCAGCTCTACAGCGCTGAGGCTCGTCTCACTCAGATCAGCACAGACACATACACAATGAACAGGGCACGTTCATGCAGCGCGTTCATGCACTGTTTCTCCACAAAAAGTGATAAAATATGTTTATAGACGTACTTTTTTTGAGTGCCCTGTCTTCTAATTGTCAAGAAAGAGAAGATTATGTGAAAGTGAGCGCTTTTAGTGAGTTCATTTGACAGTAAATGTAGTTTGTACAAAGCCCAGATGAGGCAAGCCTCAGATTGCCTCAGCTCTGCGCACGAGGCAAATCTGGCGGTTTTCTACGGCCAAAACACGATTCTACGTTTAAATGAGTCTGTGTTAAACTTCACTGTGCGGTTAAACAAAAACTTAAGCTACTATATAAATCATCACAAGCAAATATTTAACCGCAAAGGTCTTAAAAGCCGTAATAATCTGTTCACAACTGTAGCAGTCATTAGGTCTCCTGCACTGTGATGGCTTCATCAAACATTTGAAAGTGAAAAAGACACGCACATCCAAACTAAAGTTGCGTGCTGGACACAGACGATGAAAATCTGAGCAAGTGAAAAAGGTCCGCACAGCAAAATGAGCTCCCAAAATCATTTATTTGCTACACCCAGTAACGTTTCGGGCGCTTAGCCCTTCATCAGACATGAAGAAGCTAAGACACACCTGTCTCTTATATACACATCAGCTAAGTCACGTGAATAAAATCACATGACCCGCTTTTTTGTGAAAGGGAATTTACATAAAGATAGTAGATATTTAGATAAAAATACATTTGAACAGATCTATTCTTTGCTATACATACATCAAGGGGGTACCCCATCATAAAGTATTGCAAGAAGACATGTACAAGTGCATCAAACATTTAGCTCAGATGGATGAGCGAGCGGTCCGCGGTGCGAAGGGTCTGGGGATCGAAACTCACGTCAATATACTGTATATTTATTTTCTCATCTTTAATTTTGCGAGTAGAGATAAATAGTCACATGAGAGTATGCTTCTATTTGTCTGCAAAGTGAATAAAAAGGCATCTTGAAGTGAAAATAAGCAACTAGACATGTGCCTCACCAGTTGGAAATCTCACCGCACGTCACTGGTGTTTGATGTGCTGAGTAAGGAGTGTGACACGAGCGGAGCAAGTAAGAGAAGAAAGAAAGCCAGAGGGGACGCAAACTTGTGATGCAAAATTAACTGGACGCCTCAAAGACGCAGGTTTACACTGACTTAACATGCACCTGATGCCTCGACACAGAAAGTAGCTCTATAGTTTTCAGCCAATCAGAACCTCAGTTTTCTCGTTGCGAATGGTCAGAGCCGGCTCGTTATATAGGCAGTATAGGCAAATGCTAAGGGCGCAGAGTGAGGAGGGGCGCCGGACGATGCTCAGGAGATGCGGAGCTCAAAGGGTGACTGATACATGCATCTGATCATTCACAGCACTAACGCTGTAAAATCAAAGACCCTGTAGCCAGTGTGGTGAACCGGAGGCTGCATGCGCCTCTTGACCTGTCCGAGTGAGACTTTGGCTCATTCAGAAACATTTGCGCCTCCACACGCTCTCTCTCTCTCTCTCCCTCCCTCTCTCGCTCCCTCTCTCTCTCTCTCTCCCTGGGGAAGCTGCATGCAACTGTCAGTGCAGCGTCGAAGCAGAGCTGTTTAACAGACAAATCGTTTCATTGAGAAGCATTTCAAACTCCCAGTGATATTCTGTGAAACGGGAGCTTCATTTTGATCTAAATGTTGTGCAAATCTGTCTTATATATACGGAGAAAAAGGTCCAAAATGTACAGTGAAATAAAACGTGTGTAAAGAACAACGACGAAAAACGGCACAACTCGGAAATGTTGAACGTGGCTTTTAAAGATTGTATTTTTGAATGAAAGTGACATAAAACACACACTGACCTGAGAAAAGTGAATACAACAGCAGCAGTGGTGTTTTCTCCGCTCTAACCAGGACAGGACAGTCATGAGTCAGTCTCCTAAAAGTTCAGTTTTACAGGGGTGGAGCTAAGGGGGGCATCTGGGGCTGGAGCCCCTAAATCTGGCCTCTATGGGGACCCCCCTTTTGATTTTTATTTATCTGAATCATGTCTTTTTAATTATAGTAAAATTATATCACATACTAAAAATATCACATCTAGAACTCACCAAAATACAGGAAATTGCACAGAATTTAAAAAAAATTCTCCTGGGGGAGAATTCCCCCAGACCCCCTAAATTACATCAAAACCCTGTTATATTGACATTTAGTTGTATTTAAGGGCTTATGGCACTAAGGGTCTGTTTGTAAATAGAATTTAAATAAGTAGAGGGTTAGAACCCACTAGAATTTATATCTATCAGGGGCGCTATTTGAAATCTCGCTAAGGGCGCCAAAAGGGCTAGAGCCGGCACTGCGAATGGTTGCGATAACAATTTCTATCCCTTCTTTTCACTTCCCAAAACAAAGTCAGAGACGACTGTGGTTTTGATCACAGTAAAATAACCAGCCACGTTACACTGACTGTAATGCGTCATCACTGAGAAAGAAGTCTATTGTATTTAGGTAAGATTGTACGTTACTGATTAAAATAAGACTGTTAGCAATATTATACCTAAACACTATTACTCCCAACACTGCTCATACTAACACTACTACATGAGAGTGTTGTACCTGGGGCGACAGAGCAGTCCGAGCAGGAGACACACGGCCACCACCAGCGTTGAGCCCAGAAGAATCATCAGGAAGGAGCCGTGTCTGAGGATGAAGTCCACGTGGTTTTCAAGAAGGAGTCCTGCGGGTGATTGTAAAACTGGTCAGAATCTCACACCCAGAACAGCTGAAGTAACAGTTATGTTCACAAACCTCTGGAGGGCGACAGAGGTGCTGCCATCCAGTGGCCCAGGTGTGGAGCTGCAAACGTCCACATGAGTTTTCCATCCACAGATTCCACTGAGCCCAGACCTTTCCTCGTCCAGCCTCCTGCAGACCACAAGAAACACAGTCTGAGATTAGAAAACTGTAGGCCTGGGTAAAGAAAAGATATTAACTGCCTTTGCTTTGGTCTCTTGTGTTTCAGAATTTAAAATACTGTCTGTCTTTTTTCTGTTTTTTGTAAGAAATCTAAGCAAATGTTGTCCTGGCCACCCAGATGAATTATCTTGCAATCTTTGTGAATTCACCAATTCAAAATAATCTATCTGGTCTTCCAGCAGCCCCATTGGTTTGTAGTCCGACACAGCAGGTTAACGGCCCAATCACATTGCAGCAGGGCGGGTTTGTCATTCCCCAATCGGAGTCAGTTGCCGAAAGTCAAGTTGTTAGCTTGACTATATTATAAACTGTAAAAAAAAGTTATATGTGAGTTGTAACCTTAGATCGCCTCATATGAGATTAAAAAAACATCTGTTAAGACTAGGGATGCACGTTTTCAAAAATTTCTTTAACCGTTAGTTGGAGCTCTTCGCGGTCAATAAACGGTTAACCGAACACGTTAACGCAGTACTTTTTTATTTTTTATTGCTATTGACACAGCAGCTACGAGAGTGAATTTAGAGCAGGAGTCAGCGACAGGCCTTTAAACTGGGCACAACACGGCTGAATAGAAGCCTCTATAAACACGGTTTTAATGCACTTTGTATTATATAAAACTACTCTCAAATAAGGAGTCATGTTTTAAAGTTGATGCTAACGTTAGCTGCTTACCTTAGCTTGTCTTGAACAAGTAAAAACATCGATAGTTTCCCAGGCAAGCTAGCCCAGTCTGTTTTCTTTACCAACATAAAATCCAAGTGAATAAATCCATGCATGGTTGATATTAGTTCATAAACAGTGCAGTGTCACAGGTTTGCTCAGTCCTTCTGAGATAAACAGTGTTTCTGTAGTTTTAGCGATCTTTTTTCCTTCTCTGACAAACGCCAGAGCTGTTCAGGGGCAGTTAGCGCCATCTGCTGGAGCAATTGTCAGTTAACCAGTGAAAGACGTCTCACTCGAACAAGGCATTAGTCATGGTTAACCGGTTAATCGGTTAACCATGAACATCCCTAGTTAAGACAGTTTAATAACGTTTATTTTTGATAAAGTCACGTAAAATCTCGTACTTTGTACACTCATAAAAAACATTCAGTTTAACACTAACGTTGGTTTAATAACAGTTAATTATTGTGCTTTCACAAACGTTAAGCTCATAATTTACTTAAAATATGCAGATTTAATGATGAGTATAGCATCATCTATGTTGTTTGTCATCGTAAGTGTTGCCGTTTATGCGCCTACACAGAAGCTTCTGCCCACATCGACCTTTGACTAAAATTTGGCACTGACTCCAATTGGGGAGTGACAGGGTACTGCTTGAATCAAACAAATCAAAAATGGCAGCTCCTGTGGATGTACATGTTTTTTTGTGTTTGATTCAGTTTGTTTTTTGTTTTTTTTTAAAGAAGAGCAAAGAGGTGTGTGTAAACATTGAATACACTAATACGATTCGTTGCTGTGATTGGTTAAACATAAATAAAGTAGGCTGCACAACCAATCAGCTCGAAGTATTTCATTGAACGTCCCACCTTTTCCCAAACTCTTTCAGCGAGTAAAGTTCCAGATGGAGACTGTGGAGGAACTCAGATCATAGTTCAACACATATCCATTTTTGAAGAAGAATGGGATAAAGTAATCTCAATAGGGTCTTCAAATTAGAGCTTAAAATTTCTAAAAAATCAATAACAATAATTAGAAGTATAATATATATATAAAACACTAGAATCTCAATAAAATTATTAAGTAGCCCCTTATAAACATTACAGTATCCACATAGTAGGTAATTCACAAAATAAAAATTAAAGCTGCGACCTTTTTTTTTTTTAAATTAATATTTATTAATAGTAGTAGTAGTAGTAGTATTTACATTTACTTTATTATTAAAATTATTATTATTCTTAGTTATAACTATAGTTGCCTCATGTCGGTGTATAGGACATGGCTTCGACGACAGTCTCTTTGCCTTTTATGGACAGTGGTGTGTAATCTTTGGGGCGGAATAGTGGTGGTTTCTTTTGGCCTGCAGGGGGATTTTGTTAGGGTTCGGACGTGGATTGTTTCGCTCTGGGGCCGCTTGGGCGGGATCACTCCGGTTCCATCCATGTGTCTGCTTGTACGATAGGTGCCGGTTTTTGACGGGCATCCACCCGTGACTGCAGGTCTGGTGTTGATTGGCATCTAAGTCTGGAATAACCGACAACCACTATGTATTTATTATTACTATTATTATAAATTTTTTTATGTTATTATTAATATTTCTTTTATTATTATCTTATTATTTTTATGGATTTGTTTTTTTTCCTACATACATCTGTGTATGTATGTAAGTATATGTTTATGCATATATGCATGAATGATTATGTATATATAGTTTTTTTTTTTTTTTTTTTTTTGTCTGTGTTTTGTTTTGTTGGTGTCTTTGTTTAATGTTGTTTTGTCTATGTGCACCATGTGGTGTATTAAATTGAAAAAAGTAATAAATACAAAGAGATAAAAAAAAAAACAACACATATCCATCTGAAGTGAGCCAGGTCAGGCAAATGTGTTTAATCTTTTATGTGAAAACTGTCCCTGCTCCTCATCGGTCTCACAGCAGTGGCCAATGACAGTTTCTATGTGACATCGTGCTGAACTACAAACACCTGTCAAAGGTATCTGCTCTAATGGCTCACACTGCTCCACATACCTCCAGACTCCGCACATCTCTTACTTTTACTACTTCTATTAAAAAAAGACTAATTACTGTAGTATTGGATTCTCAGGTAATTCTCTCAGAAAGGACCTTTTCAGTTGTATCTGGCTCCAACCACTCTGCCTCAGTCTGTTTAGATTTTGGGGTTCCTCAGGGTTCGATGCTGGGCCCATTGTTGTTTGCATGACCTACAACTGTACCATTCATTCTATCCAGAGGAAACCAGTTGGATTACAGACCATAAGAACACTAGATGAGCATCAGAAAAATTCATTGTTACCCCTGATAACAAAAAAATCACCTCCACCACGCTATATAATTTTTTTTATATTTTCTTCAATAACAAAATAAATGGACTTTTACAGTGGCATACATTGATTCAAATGAGGAACGTGAGCAGCAGATGGTCAGAGCTTTAGCTGTGTACGTCGTATGGAAAAGGCCCGAGGACACAGAACGAAGAACTGAGAAGTGGATCTTATGGTAAACATCTGCTTCGAGTCATTAAATTTTTAAACCCATAAGATGTATTAGACCAATAGTGTGGATTATAACGCATATACCCTTTGCATAACTTTCCATTTAATAAGTTTTCCGTTTTATAAGCCGTGTTGTTGTTTGAATAATTCCACGACCTCAGTTAATCCGGATCAGATCAGTTTTCCTCTGCGTCTGTGTGTGATCCTGCGCTCGCTGTACACAAACGTTTAAAGTCGCCTGGCTTCGGGCTGGTTTGTCGCAGTAATGAGCCCCGCTGCAGATACACACACTGCTATTCTTAGTGCTGCCTTTATGTCCTGTGCGTCAGATGCCCTTCCGTCGTGATCCTGTGCCCGGAGAGTTTAAACTGAAATGCAGCTGGTCAAGTGTCTGAAATGACTCACACTGTATTTAACAAAAGCCATGTTTCCATCAGCCTGGATCCATCACTTTGTTTGTGTCGCTTATGTTAACGATTATGAGCGTGCAGGCTCCTGAAGTTCTGCTACGTCACTCACACATAACACAGGCTTTCTTAGATAAAGCTAAGAAAGAATTTTTTCTTCCTGGTGTCGATTGATTCACAAAAAGCATAAATAATTCTAGAGATGGATCGAACCTTTTGGAGGCTCTAAGCAAAAATCAGCTCCAATAAGGGCCGCTCCAATTGCACGATCTTATTAAATTAAATACGGTACAATTTGTTTTCAAAGCATTCCACAACTTGTTACCGCCAAATATTAAAAAATGGTTTATCCAAAGAGAGCAGTCGTATAGTCTGCATGGTTTCGGTCATTTCACTGTCCCTAGAGTAAGAACCACTAGAAGGAGCTTTGCTGTTTCTGTTTGTGGGTCAAGTTTAGAATACTCAAGCAATGTCAAAGCACTTACCATTTTAATTCTCTTTATAAATAAAAGGTGTGGTCCAATACAGAGAGTGTGTGCCGCTTTATCTTTAGCGCATCTGCATCTGTCTACGTTTGAATCACTGTCATTTTGTCCTTTTAAAACCAAATAAGGTAACTGTATTTCCTTGTTTCCTCTGGATCTGTCAGAATAAAAAAGTAGTGTGACTCTGTAGAAATGATTTAATTTTATGCAAACTAAATGCTGCAAATGCTGCATCTGGTCAACAGAGCTGTCACTAAATACTGTAAATATAAGCATCTGCTCAAGTCAATTGCGCAAAGCATGAAAATGATGCAACTCTCAATCGGCCTATTAAAACTGAAGAGGGACTTGCGTCTCTCCTTCTTGCTCTCTCTCTCTCTTTCCCTCTCTTTTCCTGCTTTCTCCCTGGGTTTGGAGCAGACCGGGGCATTACATTAGCTCACACGGCGCAATCGTGGACACAGTGACAGATGACTGTACAGTAAAGTTCTGTGAATGTCATGTAACATTATGATCTGATTCAAATTGCTATTCACTCGTTGTCCCCTGTCCCACTCCCCGTAACTGTTTCGGATCGTCGCTGTTCCAGTGACGTGGGCCGGATCACTGATGCCTGGACCTCTGCCCCACCTCCCTCTCCAGGATTGGCCTGTCCTGGTCCTGCTAGACGAGTCGTTTCCCTCTGCTTATGGACTCTGGCTCCACAAACATAAACTCTATAACTTTAGTCTTAGTTACATCTACAGCCTGTCCGTCCATGGGAGTGGATCCCTTCTTCACTGTGGTTCTCCTCCAGGTTTCTCTTTTCCCTTAGGGTTTTTTTGAGTTTTTCCTTGCCGAGAAGGAGGGTCTAAGGACAGAAGGAGGGTCTAAGGACAGATGGAGGGTCTAAGGACAGGGGATGTTCTGGACAATCATTCATCTGCTCTACTAATAATCTGCTTTGACATGCCTGATCAATTGTTTCATTGAATGTGTATTGTTTTATTTTGATTTCCTATTATTCATATTTGCTAAAATTAATAATCTTGGGAAGTCCTCAGAGACGACTGTTGTTGGGATTTTGGGCTGTACAAAAATAAATTGATTTGATTTGAAATTCACTGAGAAATGGGCGGACAAGAAACTTTAAAGTTAGATCACGGTTTAGCGCTCAGCTTTTTCTAACTTGTCCACAGACAGATAAAACCTAAATCTGGAGTGAGCTATTTACATCAACAAATCTTTTAAAAGAGTCACTTCATGTCTAATTTAAAGTGTATTTTTATGACTAATAAATTACTGCTCTTTTCCTCAAGTTTGCCTTAGTGTGAGTGTTTGTCATTGAGGCCTGTGAGCTCCGCCTCTGTTCCCTCTTAACGCTGACGCTGGAACAGACGACTGCTTCATCTATGACAGAAATACTAATATCTGATTGTTTGGGGACAAATAGCTTCATGTTTTATTAAGCTTCTGAAAGAGTTTTGTCCTTCTTTCACTTTTTATTTCAAGAAAATAAGTCTGGAATGAAGGAATACGACCATTTTAGACATTATTTGAATCCTGTATCTGTTGTATCATTCTCTAAGTGTACGTTTATGTGTCGGCGATGTTGGCTCTGGCACGTCTTGTTCTTTTGAAGAGAAAATGAGGATGTTTTCTTCAGACCTGTGATTCCTGAGGCTAAATGCAGAAGCTGTGCCAAACTCGGCCGTGAAAATGTGACCTGTGGTGAACCGCGGCTTTCATGCAGCTAAAACACATTGATTCTACAGGAAACTGGAAAAGATGAGATTGTACTGTTCAGAGCTCAAAATAAATCATATTGTGTGAGTACAAAGCCGTTTACAAAGCACAATCAGCTGGATCATAAGTTTGTCTTCATCACTCAGCTTCTCACTGCAAATTAACCTTTTACACTTTCTGAGTAAGATCTAAAGTCTAAAATGAGCGTAGCTGATTATAGAGGCAGTCCGTGTAGCATCCATCCTAACTGTTTTGTTTTTCTAAGCTCTGAGATTGAGAAGACTCTCAAACTATTCCTTCCACCATCCCCTGTCAAGGTCAACAGCTCTCCATCCGAACTGTAAATGGTGTTAAAGGACCGCTTTTCTTTGTTGAGCCATTGGTTGGTTTTGCCAGAATTTCTATTAAGCTGACTGATCCTCCAAAGCCTCTACGAACTCCTCCCAGTGCCAAGTTTTTGCCTCTGCGACTGCCCGAGCTGTGGACTGCTTACCCCGGGATCACACTGCATCTAGTCCTGGCTCTGGTCCGGCGTCCAGAGGCTTTTTGTTTCTTAAAAAGTAAAGAGAGACTCTCACACAGTAATCTGTCCGGCGTCCAGAGGTTCTCTGTGTCTCTGGTTGCAAAGGAACTTTTTCTGGAGCGCTTCGAAGCCCTTTTTAGTGAAGTTGTAGAAACAAAACACGACAAACAAGAAACCAAGCATGCACTCATCAAGTGCATCCAGTGGTTTTCAAAACAAAATCATGACGCTGCTATTACTAATAAAACCCTATCAAACAGAAAAATAACTGATGTGAAGTAAGCCCAAAACTCGACACAATTGTAGTATTTCCTACACATGTGTCAATGATTGAGTGAACTCAAAAGTAGAGCGTGAACCCTCGTGGTCTCGTAATTCCAACAGAGTCCGTACATACACTTGCATGCTCCAGTCTCAGTGTGAGTGGCCACCGCACTCTGGACCTGGACTAGGAGTGTGAGCCTGGTGTTAGTCTGCCGAGACCTGTCCACTGCTTCAGAAGTCCTGCAGACCAACAGCTCCTGATAGCACTGCTTCTTCAGTCTGACATCATCTCTTACATTGGGCGTCCTCCACCAGGTTCGAGGATTGCACCAGAAAACTTAGGACCACAGCTCTGAGCAGCCGCATTAGGAACATGATTCACTCTAGCCCTGTTTCCATAGGCTCGGGTCGGAGTGGTACAATACGGTCCTATGCTGCTTCCACTGCGCTTTTGGCCCTGTTTCCACCCTGGACCCTGGAGCAGACCTTACAGCTGTTCCTCCTTTAGGCTCGATGATTGGACAAGAGAAAACACAGGCTCAGGCCAAAACCAGACAGAGAAGAGCAGACAGAAACATGAAATAATGTTCCTCATCTAACGCAGACTTGATCCTGTGACAAACCGCGGCATTTCCACTGATGAAAGTGTATTTATTGCTCCGATAGACTTAACAAAGCAAAACTAGCGCATTAGCATCAGCTGTTTCCTGTTTGTCGAAGCAAAACACTGTGAAATATTCTAAATCCTGTGCGTAATGTGTCCAACATAATCCAACCTCAAAGTATTGCAAAAAAGTTTAATTTGAAAAGTGATGATAAAGTGAGTAGTTTCTTGTTTCCACCAGCCTGACCCTCACAGTCACAGACACAGATTGACACCAGCCAGAGCCGGATCTAACCTTTTGGGGCCCTAAGCAAAAATCAGCTTCGGGGCCCTCCAGTCTTTTCTACGAACCTTAATCAGTCGAGCCAAAGCAGCGTTTATATTGTCTTTATTCATTATAATTTATAACTATACACAAAGCGACAGACAAAAATAGGTGTAAGCTAAATATATTTCTCACAATAAAGAGATAAAGGTAAGATTCTATCCCAGAAACCTTTGAATAAAACTGATGTTTTTTCCCAAAATTTGGAGAGAGCTATTTTAGACCAACACATCTTTAATTTATGCATAATTTTATCATTACTATCATTGCACATTTTCTCAAGTTTTACTTGGTGTGAGTGTTTCCAAGTGGGCCCCAGCCCTGTCCTCTCCCTGTGAGCTCCGCCTCTGTTCTCTCTCCACGCTGACACTGGAACAGCTGATGAGCTGCATCATCGCGCTGGACTTTTTGGACAGAAATACTGAAATCTGAAACTTTTTTCAGGACAAACAGTCTCATGTTTATGTGGCTTTTGAATAATTCAACATATATGTGCCGAAATTCGCCGTATTTCGCCGCATTAATTTTCGCCGCGGCCGTTTTCACGATCTGCAGACGTTTAATTTCATCAGCTATTTGTGTTCGTAGCTCAGTCAATACTGTCCTATTGACGCAAAATAAAGATTGGCTGAGAGCTTATGAGACACAGAAAATGTATTTGGTCCAAACTGTTCCCAAAGTCTTTGATTTTGCACTCTGTGCTGAGAATGTACAGACACCTGTTTCTGCTTTGGTCAGTCTTGAGTGCAGAGCAGGGGATGCGGGCGGCTGTGTCTCTGCCCAACACAGCCGTGTGTCAAGAACAGAAGAGGGGAGGGTTCTCACGTTTAAACTTGTACGATTGGTCAAACAGGGTTTATGTACAGCGCAAACCACAGGGTGAGCCAACAGGCATGATGACTGCACTGACATAAACTCGAAAAACTATTAGCACGCAGAAGGAGGCGGGCCCTCCACAGATGCGGGGCCCTACGCAACTTGCGTAGTCTGCGTATAGGAAGTCTGGCTCTGACACCAGCAAGAAAAGGATAATTCAGGTACATTTTATTTTTTATTTACTGAAGAAGCATGTGTAATGTGTGAGTGACGTCAGAGCCTCAGCAGCAAAGTGAATCGGTCTGGGGATCCAAACATGGCTTCTGTCTCTCCTCTCTGTCTCTTACCTGTCGTATGATTAAAGCGGTCCAGGCGGGGCACATGGGTCTCCCTCCTGCNTCTCAGACCACTCCTCGTGGAACTGTTTCAGGCATGCGTCTGCTGGTTTCCCAGTGGGACGTGGGCCGGTTCATCACTAGATCCAGTGTGGACGATGTCTGCTGCCCAAACTCCTTTTGCTGATATTTTGTTCTTGTGTAGCGATTAGTCTTTCCTGTCGTCACTCCACCGCGATTACTATGGCCTGTTCCTGTACTCTGCTAGACAGAGTCATTTCCCTGCAATTATTGCTTAATGTGCACCTCTTACTCTGAACGGCCTGTACTAGCTATACTACAGGGAGAATCTAGGATAAAAACTGCTATAATGTTTTAGTCTTGTAAGCATTACACTCTACAGCCTGTCCCCGCATAATGTGGGTATGAGAATCCCCATATCTTACATCTACACATTACCGAACATTGTGAGTCTTCTGATCTCCTCCCATGGTCTTTCATCTCTTTTTTTTCCGACACCAGTTAGGCGTTTGTTTTTTTTGAGCATTCTCTTTCCTTATGGCGCCGAGAAGGAGGATGGGTCTAGGACTGGCAACTTAGCCAAGGGTAAGGGTCTAAGAGACAGTATTGTGATGGGTTTCTAAAGGACTAGGAGTGGATGTGTCTAGGCACTCGCTATATCACTATCTGGCTTCTCGAACTAGTGTCTTCTAGTGGAACCAGCTCTTGAATCTGGAAGTTCTTCTGAATGTACTGCACTTTATCCCTTCGGTAACGAGTTGAGGACGTTCGACAGCGTTTGTCTGCTGTAGTTAATACCGAATTCAAGAAAGTCAGATCTTACGCATTAGCTAATAATTCCTGCTTTTGACTACGCTGCTCTTGATTTAACAAAGTTGATTCATTGAATGTGTATTGTTTTTATTTTGATTTCCATTATTATTCATATTGCTGCTAAAATTAATAATCTTGGGAAGTCCTCAGAGACGACTGTTGTTGGGATTTTGGGCTGTACAAAAATAAATTGATTTGATTTGAAATTCACTGAGAAATGGGCGGACAAGAAACTTTAAAGTTAGATCACGGTTTAGCGCTCAGCTTTTTCTAACTTGTCCACAGACAGAAAACCTAAATCTGGAGTGAGCTATTTACATCAACAAATCTTTTAAAAGAGTCACTTCATGTCTAATTTAAAGTGTATTTTATGACTAATAAATTACTGCTCTTTTCCTCAAGTTTGCCTTAGTGTGAGTGTTTGTCATGAGGCCTGTGAGCTCCGCCTCTGTTCCCTCTTAACGCTGAGCTGGAACAGACGACTGCTTCATCTATGACAGAAATACTAATATCTGATTGTTTGGGACAAATAGCTTCATGTTTTATTAAGCTTCTGAAAGAGTTTTGTCCTTCTTTCACTTTTTATTTCAAGAAAATAAGTCTGGAATGAAGGAATACGACCATTTTAGACATTATTTGAATCCTGTATCTGTTGTATCATTCTCTAAGTGTACGTTTATGTGTCGGCGATGTTGGCTCTGGCACGTCTTGTTCTTTTGAAGAGAAAATGAGGATGTTTTCAGACCTGTGATTCCTGAGGCTAAATGCAGAAGCTGTGCCAAACTCGGCCGTGAAAATGTGACCTGTGGTGAACCGCGGCTTTCATGCAGCTAAAACACATTGATTCTACAGGAAACTGGAAAAGATGAGATTGTACTGTTCAGAGCTCAAAATAAATCATATTGTGTGAGTACAAAGCCGTTTACAAAGCACAATCAGCTGGATCATAAGTTTGTCTCATCACTCAGCTTCTCACTGCAAATTAACACTTTTACACTTTCTGAGTAAGATCTAAAGTCTAAAATGAGCGTAGCTGATTATAGAGGGCCAGTCCGTGTAGCATCCATCCTAATGTTTTGTTTTTCTAAGCTCTGAGATTGAGAAGACTCTCAAACTATTCCTTCCACCATTCCCCTGTCAAGGTCAACAGCTCTCCATCCGAACTGTAAATGGTGTTAAAGGACCGCTTTTCTTTGTTTGAGCCATTGGTTGGTTTTGCCAGAATTTCTATTAGCTGACTGATCCTCCAAGCCTCTACGAACTCCTCCCAGTGCCAAGTTTTTGGCCTCTGCGACTGCCGAGCTGTGGCTGCTTACCCGGGATCACACTGCATCTAGTCTGGCTCTGGTCCGGCGTCCAGAGGCTTTTTTGTTTCTTAAAAAGTAAAGAGAGACTCTCACACAGTAATCTGTCCGGCGTCCAGAGGTTCTCTGTGTCTCTGGTTGCAAAGGAACTTTTTCTGGAGCGCTTCGAAGCCCTTTTTAGTGAAGTTGTAGAAACAAAACACGACAAACAAGAAACCAAGCATGCACTCATCAAGTGCATCCAGTGGTTTTCAAACAAAATCATGACGCTGCTATTACTAATAAAACCCTATCAAACAGAAAAATAACTGATGTGAAGTAAGCCCAAAACTCGACACAATTGTAGTATTTCCTACACATGTGTCAATGATTGAGTGAACTCAAAAGTAGAGCGTGAACCCTCGTGGTCTCGTAATTCCAACAGAGTCCGTACATACACTTGCATGCTCCAGTCTCAGTGTGAGTGGCCACGCACTCTGGACCTGGACTAGGAGTGTGAGCCTGGTGTTAGTCTGCCGAGACCTGTCCCGTGCTTCAGAAGTCCTGCAGACCAACAGCTCCTGATAGCACTGCTTCTTCGTCTGACATCATCTCTTACATTGGGCGTCCTCCACCAGGTTCGAGGATTGCACCAGAAACTTAGGACCAGCTCTGAGCAGCCGCATTAGGAACATGATTCACTCTAGCCCTGTTTCCATAGGCTCGGGTCGGAGTGGTACAATACGGTCTATGCTGCTTCCACTGCGCTTTTGGCCCTGTTTCCACCCTGGACCCTGGAGCAGACCTTACAGCTGTTCCTCCTTTAGGCTCGATGATTGGACAAGAGAAAACACAGGCTCAGGCCAAAACCAGACAGAGAAGAGCAGACAGAAACATGAAATAATGTTCTCATCTAACGCAGACTTGATCCTGTGACAAACCGCGGCATTTCCACTGATGAAAGTGTTTTATTGCTCCGATAGACTTAACAAGCAAAACTAGCGCATTAGCATCAGCTGTTTCCTGTTTTGTCGAAGCAAACACTGTGAATATTCTAAATCTGTGCGTATGTGTCCAACATAATCCACCTCAAAGTATTGCAAAAAGTTTAATTTGAAAAGTGATGATAAAGTGAGTAGTTTCTTGTTTCACCAGCCTGACCCTCACAGTCACAGACACAGATTGACACCAGCCAGAGCCGGATCTAACTTTTGGGGGCCTAAGCAAAATCAGCTTCGGGGCCCTCCAGTCTTTTCTACGAACTTAATCAGTCGAGCCAAAGCAGCGTTTATATATGTCTTTATTTCATTATAATTTATAACTATACACAAAGCGACAGACAAAAATAGGTGTAAGCTAAATAATATTTCTCACAATAAAGAGATAAAGGTAAGATTCTATCCCAGAAACCTTTGAATAAAACTGATGTTTTTTTCCCAAAATTTGGAGAGAGCTATTTTAGACCAACACATCTTTAATTTATGCATAATTTTTATCATTACTATCATTGCACATTTTCTCAAGTTTTACTTGGTGTGAGTGTTTCCAAGTGGGGCCCCAGCCCTGTCCTCTCCCTGTGAGCTCCGCCTCTGTTCTCTCTCCACGCTGACACTGGAACAGCTGATGAGCTGCATCATCGCGCTGGACTTTTTGGACAGAAATACTGAAATCTGAAACTTTTTTCAGGACAAACAGTCTCATGTTTATGTGGCTTTTGAAATAATTCAACATATATGTGCCGAAATTCGCCGTATTTCGCCGCATTAATTTTCGCCGCGGCCGTTTTCACGATCTGCAGACGTTTAATTTCATCAGCTATTTGTGTTCGTAGCTCAGTCAATACTTGTCCTATTGACGCAAAATAAAGATTGGCTGAGAGCTTATGAGACACAGAAAATGTATTTGTGTCCAAACTGTTCCCAAAGTCTTTGATTTTGCACTCTGTGCTGAGAATGTACAGACACCTGTTTCTGCTTTGGTCAGTCTTGAGTGCAGAGCAGGGGATGCGGGCGGCTGTGTCCTCTGCCCAACACAGCCGTGTGTCAGAACAGAAGAGGGGAGGGTCTCTCACGTTTAAACTTGTACGATTGGTCAAACAGGGTTTATGTACAGCGCAAACCACAGGGTGAGCCAACAGGCATGATGACTGCACTGACATAAACTCGAAAAACTATTAGCACGCAGAAGGAGGCGGGGCCTCCACAGATGCGGGGCCCTACGCAACTTGCGTAGTCTGCGTATAGGAAGGTCTGGCTCTGACACCAGCAAGAAAAAGATAATTCAGGTACATTTTATTTTTTATTACTGAAGAAAGCATGTGT
>CM076396.1:27019628-27125243 GCA_038363315.1 Mugilogobius chulae
GATACTCGATCCAGCAAAATTACCTGGATCGGCACCGATATTCGATCCCAGTATCGGACCGGTGCATCTCTAGTTATTGTAAATATTGTCTTTTATATCGTAATAAAAACTTGATGCCATATCGCTCTGCCCTAGTTGATATTTACGACTCTGTGAAGAAAAATGTACATCAATGTTCCACTCTATGAAGATGATTAAACGAAATAATAAAATGTCTTTTGCAGCCGACATGGAGCAGCTATTTTGTTGTGTTCACATGGAAGTCTTTTATCGAGAGAAGAAGTAACAATGCATCATATTTATCCTTTAAACAGTTCATGTAGTTCACGACTTTACAGAGTTTAGGACCCAGTGTGTCTGCTGTGGTCTGGTCCAGTGTAAAGTCATTAGTTCATGGGTTTCTGTGTCTTTTACTGTTGAAAGTGAAGCTAAACCACAGTCACAGCTCATGTTACATAATCAAACTCACTCGTGTGAAGAGAACAGGAACCACAGGCTATTTTAAACCAGGGATTCACTTGGAAATAATGTTGTGTGGAGTTTTATGTGTGCTGCTACCATAATATTATGAAATCACAAATGTAATAACTCTAAACATGAAGCATCTTTTCATCAGCTGATTGAGATATTTGCCAAACCAAACCATCATCTCTCAGATCTTTTCTATTTTAATTAAACGAGATGAGCCATGTAAAGATAAATAGCTTTTTTTTTTACCCAACAAGATATGACATTCTGTTTGAGCAGAAATACAAAGTGTGTACTTTTTGAATGAAAAACAGAGGTGTCCGTGTGTCACACTTGTTCTGTCCCATGTACACGTCGCTGTGATTGGTTAAGCACAAACTAGTAGGCCGGCACTATCTGATATGTCTTTGTGCAGAGCTTGTTTTCACTTATACTGTAACTATAGTCAGAACCTCAGCTCCACAAAGAATCCAGATGTCCAGTTTGTGATTCTAAAGGACTGCAGTTTCAGCTTGAATTTTCTGCTTTAAGTCCTATTCACACGGCATAAATTTACCTCGGTTGGGACGTCTGTAAACTTTAATTATCCCCGACATCTGAGTTTTTTACGGACATTCGCACAGGGAGATTCGATGTCTGTAATTTTGTTTTTGTTTTTACAGACTTTACAGAAACGGCGACAAATAGTTTATGATGACGACCTTTTACTTCATTCATGGTAAGCTGAGCTATGACTCCTCATCACGTTGTTGTGACCGGTCGATCAAAATCACATCCATAACATCAGATTTCTAATGAAACAGCCGAAGACTCTCTTTTTTAATCCATTTACGGCGATAAAATCCAAACATCCAAACTTTGCAGCGTTCTGTCTCGTTCTGTCCAAACTTTTCCCCAAACATCCATCTTCTCGACCTTCTGTTGCTACAACAAGGTTGTTGTACTTCCGGTTCACGAACTTTTTATCGTAGTTTGATTAATCTTTAGCGTTTTAATCGTAGAAAAACGACAATTTCATTTGAGATTGATCCTTAAAGAAGAGTAATAATAATTTTGTTCAAATCTGAAGGTAAAATAAGCCGCAGAGTCATTATTAATTCATGTATAAGCCGTTCAAGGATTGAAAACACAGACAGACACATTCACACGACCAGAATTACATGAGGACGTCTGAGTTTGGAGTATTACAGGAGGTAAATTCAGGAGAAACTTTACAGACATTTTTAAAGACATGGACGATTCACACGGGAGTAGAAACTCAGATGACGGCCGGAATTATTACAATTTACATGAGGTCCACAGGTAAATATTAGGCAGTGCGAATAGGACTTTAGTCAGTAGGGATTATTTGGAACTAAAGCTCACAAGATCAAACTGTCACAATACTGTGCGCACACGTAAAGAACTGTCTCGCGGTCTTGGGAGTGTTCATAAAGGGTTCAGTTGTGTATCTTTGAGCAGCTGTAGTAAAAAGTCTCCTCCACATACAGACTTGTAGAGCACAGAATCTCGTTCCCATTAGTCAGGCATTTTAAGAAAAACAAGCCCTGGGAACTGCCAAACATCTGTATAAAATCTGAGCGTCCTGTCGTATGTTGTGATGCCATGTCAGTGACTGTACCTGGTGTGTTTTTAAATTGACACACATGTTTTAAAACTGTACCTGGCATGTTGGTGTTTCAGAACTGTACCTGGCATGTTGCGTGTTTTAAAACTGTACCTGGCATGTTGCGTGTTTCAGAACTGTACCTGGCATGTTGCGTGTTTCAGAACTGTACCTGGCATGTTGCGTGTTTTAAAACTGTACCTGGCATGTTGCGTGTTTTAAAACTGTACCTGGCATGTTGCGTGTTTAAGAACTGTACCTGGCATGTTGCGTGTTTAAGAACTGTACCTGGCATGTTGCGTGTTTTAGAACCGTACCTGGCATGTTGCGTGTTTCAGAACCGTACCTGGCATGTTGAGTGTTTTAAAACTGTACCTGGCATGTTGCGTGTTTCAGAACCGTACCTGGCATGTTGAGTGTTTCAGAACTGTACTTGGCATGTTGCGTGTTTTAAAACTGTACCTGGCATGTTGCATGTTTCAGAACTGTACCTGGCATGTTGCGTGTTATAAAACTGTACCTGGCATGTTGCGTGTTTAAGAACTGTACCTGGCATGTTGCGTGTTTAAGAACTGTACCTGGCATGTTGCGTGTTTTAAAACTGTACCTGGCATGTTGCGTGTTATAAAACTGTACCTGGGATGTCGCGTGTTTCAGAACTGTACCTGGCATGTTGCGTGTTTTAAAACTGTACCTGGCATGTTGCGTGTTTTAAAACTGTACCTGGCATGTTGGTATTTTAAAACTGTACCTGGCATGTTGCGTGTTTCAGAACTGTACCTGGCATGTTGCGTGTTATAAAACTGTACCTGGCATGTTACGTGTTTTAGAACTGTACCTGGCATGTTGCGTGTTTTAAAACTGTACCTGGCATGTTGCGTGTTTCAGAACTGTACCTGGCATGTTGCGTGTTTCAGAACTGTACCTGGCTTGTTGCGTGTTTTAAAACTGTACCTGGCATGTTGCGTGTTTCAGAACTGTACCTGGCTTGTTGCGTGTTTTAAAACTGTACCTGGCATGTTGCGTGTTTCAGAACTGTACCTGGCTTGTTGCGTGTTTTAAAACTGTACCTGGCATGTTGCGTGTTTTAAAACTGTACCTGGCATGTTGGTGTTTCAGAACTGTACCTGGCATGTTGCGTGTTATAAAACTGTACCTGGCATGTTGCGTGTTTTAAAACTGTACCTGGCATGTTGCGTGTCGTGACCGGCAGAAGAGCAGACACGTATCCGTCTTTAGCGGCCACAGCAGAGACCACGGCGCTGGCTTGGTGAGCGATGCTGAACCACACGTGTCCGTCCTCCAGAGTCTGAGCGCTGAACGTCTGACTGAAGTTTACGTAGATCTGCACCGAGGCCGAGGTTAAAGGTTTTCTGCTCAGAGAGTCCACCAC
The DNA here is from genome assembly GCA_038363315.1 of Mugilogobius chulae. Classification (NCBI taxonomy): domain Eukaryota; kingdom Metazoa; phylum Chordata; class Actinopteri; order Gobiiformes; family Gobiidae; genus Mugilogobius; species Mugilogobius chulae. Next base: position 27,023,096 of record CM076396.1, read on the forward strand.
ACAGAGCTTCAGGGTGAAGACGGGAGCTGGGGAAGGACAAAAGACCAGTGAGCTGCTGTGGAATTTACCGCAAAGCCACACAAGAGAGATTTTCAGCTAGCCAAATAATTGTTAATCTACTGTACACAGAATCCAAAGCCTGTCATGAGCTGAGAGAAGACGTTTTAGGAATCAAGACAAGGTAATTACTTCAAAATGGGACTAGACATATGGAAACATGGCATGAATTAATCCAGGGGTCTTCAACCTTTTTCGCCAGGAGAGCTACTTTTGCAATATAAAACTGGCGGTGAGCTACTACTTTTAGCAATGACTACAAAATTAAGTTAACTGTGGCATAGTTAGGAAGCTTATATGGAAATTTAGCCAATATCTATTTAGAAGTGGACACAAATAGGCCTCTAAAGATACATTTACAGTAGAAATAGGTAGGTAATAAGTACAATTTTAGTAATAAAGCATAACTTGGATGATTCTAAAATCCTTTGGCGAGCTACAGGTTGGAGACAAGCCCCAGTGATCAAAGATGGCGGGCGCTTTGCGTCAAAGGCTTTTGTCGCAGTTGTGTTTCCCCCACAATTCTTTGCGCGAGGAGTGGGACGTTCTGACCAGTCAGTGCGGGAGTTACACCGGGCTTACACTGCCTCCAGTCCAGATCCGGATCCGTCTGGGTCCGGTCGTCACTCGCGAGCGCTTGGTTTCCTGTTTGTCGTGTCTTGTTTTCACAACTTCATCAAAAAGGGCTCCGGAGCGCTCCGGCAGTCCGGAAAAATTTCAATGAAACGGAAACGATCCGGACGTACGGAGCAGAGTCGCGCGGCTCGCCGGACCGGACGGATCGCGGTGTGAGAGCCTCTCATTACTTTTCAAGAAACGGAAAGCCTCCGTACACCGGACCGGATCCAGTGTGAGACCGGGGTTACAGTGTGAGCAGCGGTAGCCGAAGCTAAAGCTTAAAAAGCCGTTTTAAACAAAACTAAAACCTTTTGAACCAGAATAAAGTTTATGATGTGAAACTAGGTAAGGATTGCCGCAAAATGTGACATTTTGATGCTGTTTTTGCCGAACACGAGCAGTTTGAGTTTGCATTGCGCTCTAGGGAAAAATACCAAGAACCAATGGAGCGACCACTGGGGCTGATTTACAACAGCTACAAGCTAGCAATGTCCTATCCAGAGAATATAATAGATGCATGGTTGGAGACCCCTGAATTAATCACTATTAAAAAAGGGGCTTACAACTATCAACTATCAAGGCTTATTAGTAGAAAGAGGTGGATTTATCACTATAAAGAGGCAGGGCTTATCAGTTCTGCAGTTTTGAACAAGAAATTAACCGTCTTGTTTACACTTCTAAGTCGTTTTAGATACATTTTGTGTTTTACAATGAACACAATGTAAATTACCAATCTACAAGAGTTTATTATGAAAAACATGATGAACAAAAAACAAGTTATCTTCTTTAAATCGAAGAAAGACGCCTGGGTATCTATTTGTGAGCTCACTGTTGCTAGTCGGTCTAATTACGGCGATGGTTCTGTGGAGCCTGATGTTTTCTCATTAACGCTTCAGCCTGGTTAACTGTGCAGAGCTTCATTATCGTCGGCTCAGTGAGAAGCCACTTACACACGAGGACCTGATGCAGGATTAAAACAGCAATCCAACTGGGAAATTAGTCAAATCAGGCAGATCTGTGCAGGACGATAATGGAGCTACTGACACGGCTTAGAAAACAATTAAGCACTTTGCATTACATTAGCTTTAAAGAGACGCATTAGCAAAGTTTTATCCTGCGAAGGCTGAAGATTGAGACTTTTAATTACTGTTATTTTATTAATAAGATGTGTTTAGATGACAGAACAAGAGTCTAAAGGCCAGTAATAATTAATACAAATGTTTGACAGCCAAGGGTGTAATTTACAGGAGGTTAGGGGGGATGTAACCCCCCAATATTTAGGCCCAGGACTAGGTTTGGGCAAAAATCTAATCGTGAGCTCATCTCTGTGACAATCTGTTTTTGATGAAACCGTCATATCCTGATTTCCTTTTTCTCTTTTTGATGCATCTGTCTGTTCAATTATAGACTATTTTTCCCAACATATCACTCTTAATCTCAGAGTTGCCAAATCCAAGTCTTTATTGCGACTTTGGGTTTCTTTTTTGAAGTCTCCTTTGGACTGCACTTATAAGTCATAAAAGGAATACATTTTAGCAATTTTTCAGGTTTGATTTGTTAAAATATATAAATTTCTTTGACTGAAACATGTATTTTTAGCATGTTTTCATGTCTAAAAGCCGTTATTAATGTAAAAAAAAAACCACATGATAAGGCAAAATCCCTAACACTTGTTTTGCAGCAACACGCTGCAATGTTCTAACTAATCGTTTTGTTAATTAATTTTTTATTAAAGGGCTGAGGTTGCTTGTTTCTCTCTAAAAAATTGGCAACACTGGTCAGATTAGACAGCTGTTTACCTCAAAGACTACAAGAATTGTGATCAAATCAAAATTGTGATCTGGCTCCAAAGAAATTGTGACATTAAAGTTGGGGTAACTAACTTTTTAGTAAATGAGTAAACTTTGTGTTTGCCATTGAAAAGTACATGATAAATGCAGCACTTTGTGAAAAGTCTTGCCGTGGTCTCACTGCAGCTGTGTGTGTTTATGTGCGTGGTGCATGTGTGATGGTGGTATGTGCACACTCAGAGACTTTTCCTCCGGCTCAAGGAGGCAGAGTGAGAGAAAGAGCGACTCAGATGAACAAAAACTACTTCAGTTATGCTTTTAATGAAGCTGCAGTATTCCACTTGTGACAAAACACGTGGAATACGACACACAAGCTTATTCCTAGTTTACTGACACTGTAGGACAGAGCAAACTGCACAGATGCAGGGCAGTTCAACATTAAAGGGAAGTGTTTTGCTGTGGCGGCCAGAATTCTGACGTGGCTCAGTGCCACACACAAATGAATGCTGCGGAAACACTGCTTTTATTAATATGTTTTAATAATATGTTTTTTCTTTGACGGTTTTTACAACACAAAATTTGATATAAAATATAAACATAACAAATCTTACCCATCTTTTTTTTCGAACCTATTTGCCAGCTAAAGTAGATCCTGGGTCCCCACTTTGGGCAAAACATCAGAACTGCTCATACTGTTTGAAATAGTATTGAATTAAAGTTATTAACATTCCTATAAAATCTATAGATTGTGGCCTTTGTTATTGAGATATTTCAATGAAATAAATTGGAATCAACTGAGCTGAACCTTAAAGTTACTTATTAGGATGAATATTGTCTACAAAAGATGGTTTGGTTGAGAAGGGTCAGGCTGGACAGAAGGTCACTGAATCTGACAGATTAACTATAATCTCAGGGTTATTAATGGAATTACACAGGCTGCATATGGTTAAAACAACAAAAGCTCGGATTGTGTATCATGAACAATGTTCAAATCAATTAATTATTAGCTCTTGTTTATTTAATCTTTCAACAAAAATCATATAATTAATCTGGGCCATCTTTTATTCACTTCGACTACATTATGAATATTCTTAACACCTTTTGACAGTCGGTCTTGTTTCTGTCAGACAAAAATGTTCTACTTTTCCAAACATAATTACAATTTGCAGCAGTCTTTAATGGCAGAAGTTAATCTACAAAATGTACCAAAGAACAGGCCTCACAGATCTCTGTGTGTTACAGTCAGGGTCAGAAAACAACAGAACAAGACTTCAGTAATGTTATTTTTTACAAACTGTGATCATTTAGAACATTTTTTTAATGACTGTGAGATGCTTTAAAACCATGGTACTTATTTTTATATATACAGTATATACAAATGCAAGTCTTGGTGTTATAATGTGATCACTTCTGGAGGAGCAGAAGGTGACAGAGTAAAGATGCTGAGTAGATAGAACAACCACTGTCCCCCCCCCTCTCTTTCTCTCTCTCTCTCCCTCTCTCCTCCCCCCATCCTCTCTCTCTCCCCCTCTCTCTCTTTCCTCCCCTCTATCTATCCCCTCCCCCCCCCCCCCCCCCTCTCTCTCTCTCAGTGTAAACAGATGGTCTGGTGGAGTCTTATCTCTGCAGACTGCACACTGTCTGTTTCCTGCAGGATTTAAACTAAAGATGCTGAACACACCTTCCTCCACAGCAGGGATCAGACTCGTCACAGACACAACACGTTTCACAAGGAACTCACTCAGAGACCAGATTATAGGACTAGAAATTACTGTCAAAGTTATAAAGTTTAGTATCACGACTATTATATCAAACCAGTGTCTATACTATATCTACAATGAAGTGTCAGGATCACTGTGGTTTTTATTAAATATAGAACATTTACAGGCTGAGACACTTTGAACAGCTTTATAAATCATAAAGCACATACACGTCATTGTTACTGTTCTTGGAAGAAAAACCTGACCATAAATATTTGTGTCGAGATTATTGAGAATGAGCAAAATTAGGACACTAATTCGAAAATCTTTACATTTTTGACACAGACTTATAATAAATTATATACATATAGGCCTACACTTTTTCTCACCTGTAGTTTGTTTGGATAAAAGGAAAGCCTTGACATTAAAGGCCCACTGTGTAACTTTTAACTACAAGATAGACTTAGATAAAAGCATGCTTTTTCATTTAGATCTTTTTGCTGATCCAAGCAGCTGCTCTCATCTCGTTTTGTTGTTGTTATAAAAGAAGCTTCCCCGCCAGCTAGATGGACAGCGTCTCTGTCTGAAGACGTCGTGTAGCAGAGCGGAAAGTAACGCTGACCGATAATCCCTCTGTAATAGAAGCATTATTCTCTTATGAACTGATTTCGACCTTCAAAATAGCATTATAATGTTCACAGTTTGTCATACAATGTATCTACAGTATCTCAATAAAATAATATTTACGTTATTTTAGATTTCTTCACAATAGTGAATCTCCAGAAAAGTTACATGTGTGTCACAAATATTGAATTCACTGCAAACTGTGGAGTCTGTAAAATCAAACAAATATAACTTAATGGGAAAAAAGTTGAACCAATTCCATATAAACTCTTGAACAGTGAATTATTTGTGTGATGATATAACAAGGTCTACCTAGCACAAACCAGAAAGTAGCTCTGTTTTACTTGTTCAAACGAGCTGTTACTTACTACATAATGATTTGGGATGAAGGCTGAGTAGCTGTGCAAGAGTGATCTATCTGAAAAAATCTGTTCTGAAGTTTTAGGCTACAAGGAGATAACCTGAAAATAATAAGTAGCGCAGCTTTAAGAAGTTGAGTTGTGACATTTTCGCCATTTACAGCAGGGCTATTTAAATAGCGGCCCGCGGGCCAAATGCGGCCCACTAAGCAGTATGATGTGGCCCACCTTGCAAAGACGCCTGGGAAACACTCTGTATCTGATATACAGTGAACAGTGGTGGATACAGCAACATAATGATGAGCAATAAAGACTGGCCCATCAGAGTAAAGTGGGCCAGGGACTGGGCCACATTTCATGGTTAGATCTGGTTTTCAGGAGCCTGCAGTACTTTTAAATCAACTTAATCAGCTAAAATTACACTATTATCTAAGATTATAGTCCTGATTTGTTCTGGTTCACAAATTGTGCTCTAGTCCTGTTCCAAACTGTTTTTCAACCTTGAAGTAGCACAAATGTAGACGTAGAGACATAGAGTTGGATTAAATTAAGGTTTAGCCTCGTCCTTTATTTGTTGTTCTGATTTGCTCAAGTTCTAGTTTTGATTTATCTGAGATAAAGTTAAGCCTGTTTTATGACAGAGCAATTTAGACTTCTTTTCAATTTACTAAACATAGGTTCTTGGGGTGGTTCGATTGATCAGCCCACAGACCATAGTCCTTTGAAAAATCTGGCCCGCTGTAAAACATAATTGAATAGCCACGATTTACAGTGACAATAATAACGTTCATTTTGACGTTATTCTGTGGATTCGGGTCAAAAGTCCAGAGTTTCCTCCTGTATTATGTGAGCTCAGTCAGATTTGGTGTTTTGTGTCTGGACTGAAGGCACTTTGGCTCCGATGTGACAGATAAAGCCTCACACACTCCCCTCTCTCTCTCTCTCTCTTCTCTGTCTCTCTCTCTGTCTCTTTCTCTTTGCTGCTGATGCATTAGTCATGAATGAGCTGACGGCAGAAGTGGGTCACAACAGCTTCAGTTCTGTGGGTTGTCATGAGCAGCGCTGACAGAGGCTTCATTCAAACAGATCTCCGTTTAAAAAGAACTTTGTCTGGGTTGTGTTTTGGCATTGCGCATTGAGACACATCCGTTCACTATTTGATTTGATTATTTGATAGTTCTGGTAATAACGTGTTAAATGAAATATTAATTGCACACTGTATCTTCAAAAAGACAACAGAAAATGGTTGTAGTCTACATAATTTGTTAGTTCTGATATTTATGTAATTATTGAAAGAGTTTATCACAAAAGTCATTCTCTCTCAAATGTCAAAGCTTCTGTTTTTTTTTAAAGGATGGAACAAACCGACTCTGGGATCAGATACTGGTACTGATCCACAAAATGTTGCTGGTGTGGTATCAGCTCCATGATGTTATTGTTGTTGTTGCTAAAGTTGATCCGGAATATCTCATACTGTTTGATATTTTCTTCAAATAAGGTGTTTAGTTGTTACTTGCAAGTTTGAGGGCCATGGGTGTAATTTACTGGGAGGTTAGGGGGGTTATAACCCCCCAATTTTTAGGCAGAGTAATTCCATTAACAGAAAAAAGTGGCTAGTGCCCACCATCAGGACATAGGGCTGGGCGATACAGCTTAAAAATAATAATCACAATGTTCTTGGAGCCACACGACGATTTCGATCACAATTTATGTAGACTGTTCGTTTTCTTTTTGTCTGTGAGTTGAATAACATGACTTACTTCTTCAAAAAGTTAACTATGGTTAAATCCAGCATTGCACAGACTGACCAATCAAAGAAACAGGTGGGAAAATGTAGTGTGTACTTGTACAAACAGCTGCTTTATATAGAGAAATGTAAATCATGATCTGACGAGTTTGTCACAGAGATATCAGGACATATGACATCATCACATTCAAACGTGAACAGACCATTGAAAGAACACGGCAATATTCAACGTGATACTGATTTGTTAGGATCGGGCATCAACGCCGATTCATGACATTTTTCTATATCGGGTCACGGATCCTGATACCCAAGCTGTTTTCCATAATGGGCTAAAATATATAACATTTTGTTGCATTTAAAAAGTGTATTTTTTCTGTTTGATTTTTCACCACACAATGAGGGGCCCAGGACTTTGATTTAAATCTTCTGTGTTAAAGGAGCATGGCGTAAGTTGCAAAGGTTTTGAACAAGGGCGCCATCTTTGGCGTTTTGTGGCACTGCACCCTCCCTACTATCAGCAGCTGAAGACGTATTTTAGGCGTAAAAGATTCTTTTGACACATCGTTATTTTCTGCTAAATGTTTTCTGACTTAAGAAGACAAAGGTTTTTGTATGAAAAAGTAAATGCTGGCTATTTTATGTTCTTTTTGACTGAATGATCAGTTTACAAACTCCAAAAGTTACACAAGAAAAGATTATTGAGAGTTTGAGGAAAAGCTTTGTTTTAGCGTGAGAGAAAATTGTAAACAAGCTTTTTACAGGCCTCATTTGTCATAAACTAAATGCTCAATGGCAATTTATTACTCTAATAAAACATAAACCTTACCAAGACAAACAGCTAAGCGCTAAGCTACTAAATCTGTGTCTAAATGTGCGATGTACTTTGACAGGCCTGAGTCTTACCTTCTAATGAAAATAATCACCAGATGAACCTCTTATTGATCTCCAGCACAATTCCTCTTTCTCAAAAACATGTCCAAGTGCTCCTCGGTCCTGCAGTCGGCTTCATGCCATGCCGCCGTTATGGTGGGCTAGTTGTTTTGAATTCTTCCGTGTGTTACGGGGGTTCGGAAGCTAGATGGCAGTATTTAGGCTACCAATGATTATTTATATTATTTTTCATTAAACAGCCTTTACAACAGCCGTCCATTGTATAAAACCGAGAGCTTTTGCTAAATAAATAGAAATAATGACGATAATCCAGTGAAGGAGGACTAGCGCGGGAAAATGCGACCAGCGCCACTCACATTTATGAGCCTGTCTGCGCTCACAGAGGCAAACTCGGTAAGTTTACAAAACGTCATGGCGCACATCCAGGCAAGTGCCAATGGACGGTAATTTGATATATCGTAATATTGAACATTTTAACTTACGCAATGCACCTTTAAATAATATATGTCTATAATTTTTATGTATTTGTATCATAAGTAGTAGCATAATGATTTTATTTTGAAAACCACCGGATGCACTTTACCAGCGCTCGCTTGGTTTCCTGTTTGTCGTGTTGTGTTTTCACACACTGGAGTACAGACAGGATGTTGTGTGAGCCTGGTGTTATACTTGTATTGGTTTATGTCGGCAATCGGCAGATATTTAGAGCCAAAGTATTGGACCAGTGCATCAATAGTTTTTAGCATTTACAAAATTCATTTTGATAAAAGTCCTACTTTAAAACATACATATTGGAAATTATATAAACAATATTATATATATATTATATATATATATATATATATATATATATATATATATATTATATATATATATATATATATATATTATATATATATATATATATATATATATATATTATATATTACAATTACAATATTATATATATATATATATATATATATATATATATATATATATACAAATTGTGGGAACTTTCTCCACGCCGCCCAGTCCAATATAAAACCAGGAAACAAACAACCAGAATAACACTGGTCAAACACTAAGTCGACCCTTGTTTTCTTGTTGTTTCTGAATGGTAAACTGTATTTGACACTGACCTCTTACAATTTATTCTCAAGTGCCCACTCTCTGCATTAAACAGAGGAAAATGAGTTGTTTACATTCTAATTCAAAGGCCGTTGCATAATAATCCTGCCTTGACACAAAAAGGAGCAGATGGAGAAGCGCCCACACAACAGAACGCCTCAGTGACTCACACAGACCAGACTGCTCATCCAAACACAAACTACTGTACACTACATGACCAAGACTTTTAGCTTCAGTAACAATAACTTTACTCTTACTTGTGTAGGAATGTCAAGACTATTATGTTAGTTGAAAATCGTGATTATTAATTGTCACAATATAATTGTAATCTTAAATAAAAAAAGTCTTATTAGTTCATTAAAAACTACAGACTCGTTCAGAGCCTGCGTCATTAAAAGCGTCAGGCGCACAATGGAGCCTTCCACACAGTTTCCTCATAACTTTCTTTACAAAACAAGTAAACTAAATCTCAACAATGACTTCTAACCAGGCTTCTGCGAGCTATTAGCTAGCCGCTAACTGCTATAGGAACAACAAGGGGTCGCTAATGCTAACGGTAAACAACAGTGTATCGTCCCAGAGTCATAGAAGTAAATCATTTTCTTTGACTCTGGGAGTCGAAGAAATTGAGTAAATGTATTCATCCAATGTCTGAACTTTGTTCAGCCCGCTCAGGCTGTAAGAACAAAATGACCTCATTGATCCAAATTAGGGATGCACTGATCCAGCTTTTTCAGTTCCGATACCGATATTGATATTTTGGCTTTAAAGGGGCACTGTGTAAGAAAAACAAACAAACAAAGTGATTTCCACTTTTGAACACCAGAGGGAGCCTTTCACATGCATTTTGCCTATTTAGCATGCTGCCATCTAGCATCAATAATACACATTCCGGCCCGTAATAAAACATTTCAAATACGTATAAATGTATCACAATTGATGTGGATTGGTTAACAGTGCTCTCTTAAGTATTCATGTTGTAAAGAATAAATATGATTTAAATGTTTGTGGACTATCTGTGATAATTAAAATTCCTCTCAGTCTTACACAGTACAGCCCCTTTAACTAACAGCCGATACCCAATATCAACCGATACAAGTGTAAGGATTGAAATAGCTTTTATTCCCCTTTAAAACATAAAACATTTGGTCATATTGTGTTGTGTAACTGTTATTTTTAGTGCAAGTAACAACTTAACTTAATCTGAATAAAAAACCCAATAATATGAGATGTTCTGGATCAACACCAGCCTGTAAAATAGTCTGATTATGTCCAATTCTTTGCACAACCATGGTATCGGCTGAACCGATATCGTAGAGCCGATACCCGATCCAGCAAATTTTCCTGGATCGGCACCGATATCCGATCCCAGTATCGGATCGATGCATCCCTAATCCAAATCTCCGGATAATTTCTCAAATATTTCTCACATATGATCCTGTGCCTGCTTCACGTAACAGGTTAAACACAGCGCAGGATGGACAGCACCAGTCCTGAAGCAGAAGACTGGTTATAAAGTTATTATGCAGCTTCTTCATGACGGAGGATGATGAGACAGTTTGTATGTCAAACTTTGGGGTTGTGCATCAGGAATGTATCAGGGCAGAATTAAAGACAAAAGCACATTTGTGTGGGGCTGACAGGGGCAGTGGTGAGTACAAACGTGTTGCAAATGTGAAGACAGTGTATGCATTCTTCCAGAAAGCGTGTACCTGCAGCATTAAACTCCCTTATATTAACTGTCTGTGATCAAAATCTACATAGCAACTGTGTGGAAGCGGTTGTTAGGGGTCACGGGGGGCGGAGTCTAGAGGACTTCGGTGCATCAGCTAAAATATGAATGAATAGGCCTGAGAGGGGAGAGCAGCAAAGTGATTTGACTAGACTATGTGACATCAGCAGTGATTTGTCCACTCAATACTGTGCTGACTACAAACACCTGCTGTCAAACCAATCACACTGCTGCTCTTCACTCTAAGACCCTCCTTTCATCTTCTCCTCGCGCTTTTCCAGCCCCAAGTTTAGTTTGAAAACGTGTTTGTGGGCGGAGTTTAGGGGGTTAGCTTCACTTTAACAACATGTCAACCTAAAATTATCCTGCTGTTTGATGCCACGTTCTCGATATTGATTGAACAGCCAATAAGATTAACGCACGTGAACCAGAACGTAAACGGAACATTATAATCCCCTCTGCTTTCTTTAACAGCCTATACATGCTAACACGTATCTTTAACATCCCACAGCTGCAGTTCACGCGACCTGACGCACCTGACGGACTTTGCGGAGGCGGCGTCATCTGCGGTGCGTCTTGTCCTCGCGCTGAAGCAGAAGCGGCGGATTCCTCTCGCGTCGCTCCTGTTGTTGTTGCTGTTGTGGTAAAGTTGGCCTCTTCGCTGCTGCTGCTGTTGTTATCATCCTCCTCCGCTCGTAAACCCGCACTGAACACCGACGCGCGCAAACAGACAGCGCACCAGAGCACGAGACACCTCCACGCTAGCGCCATTTCTGCCTCTTCTTCTGCTTCTTTACCGCGTCACGTGAGCGGGCTGCGGGTCAGAGCGTGTCCGGGCTGCGGGCTCCTCTCCGCGGGCATCCACATCATCAGAGCGGTCCCCGGTGTTCAAGCTCCGCCCACACGGATGGATGGATGGACGCAGCTCGTGCGTGGAGAGAGATTAGCCCACTGCACGCGCGTGGAGTGAACGTTGCGTGGCGACGCTCTTTTCCGCCACAACAACAGACAAAATGGCGCTACAGCTTCACTATAAATAAATAATAACTCAGCAGCAGCTCTCAATTTATCCCAAAAATAGTTTTAGCAATAAATATTAAGAATAAATTAAACATATTTTTGACATTGTCGTTTTTCTCTCCATCTTATCAGCGTCTGTAGACAAAAAACAAACAAATTAATATTTACACAAACATAATTAGGTTATAGGATGGATGATGCAACGTTTTTTAAGACCATCAACTCAAACATAAGTAACAACAGGCCTACTAAATACTAATAAGATAAGCTTCACCATTCATTTTTAATTTAGCCTATTTGATGTTTTTGTTGATTTATTTTGACTTAGCCTATTTATTTATTTTACAAATAACAAAAAGCGAGTAAGAGACAATCAGAAAGAATGTTTGTGTTTCTATATGGAATAGTTTAAATATTAACCTTAAGCAAAGATATGATCAAATTCAAAAGAAGTGATAAAGAAGAAATATTTAGGCTAGAAAATATGAATGGTTGAAGTATGACATGTGTTGACGCGTAATTTGCTCTTGGGAGGATGTATTACTGCACATTTATAAAAATTGCAGATACACCTTATCAGGTCATTTAAATGTGTATGTGCGCTGTTCGTATGCGGTGTAAATTTAGATAATAGTGCACATTTTGTAAAGGACAAAAGGGGTAAGATTTAATAAGTTTCACAACTTTGTCCGACTCCTTTTGACCATCATTTAATGTATCATAAATTATAACCAATGTTGTGTGTGTTGTGTATCAATATGTAACGTCATGTGTATTTTTATTTTACTGATGCTCATATAAACTAACTAAATTGTAAAGAAATATTAAAACACGTTTTCATAAACAGGTTACTTGCGGTGACTTCATTCCTCCACCAGATGGAGATGAAATGTTGTATTTTCACAAACATAATTTGGATAATATTGTCAAAGTTGCTTTGAAGATAAGCAAAAATGTATTATAGAATACAGTGCAGCAAAAAAAAAAAAAAAAAATGCTGCAAAAAGGTCCTATTATGTAAAATCCACTTTTCTGCATTTTCTCAACAATAATCTTGTATTGTCCTGCAGCTGATGGTCGAGCCTCAGAAAATCCATGGTTTCACCTACCACCTATCCCGCCCATTTGTCTGGATTTACTTGTGATTCGTCAAAACAATTAAATTCCAAGTACAACATATGGGTTCAAAATTGTCATTTAGCTGCGTTTCTTTGCTCCAAAATGTATAGTTCAAAATTTCCTGCTTATTCAAGTTGAGATCTGCAATGAAGAGGCGGGGCTTATCAGTTCTGCAGTTTTGAACAGAAAGTCAGTAGACCTGTTTCTATTTCCAAGCCGTTTTAGATCAATTTTATGTTTTACAATGAACAAAATTTAAATGACTGATCTACATATTTCTTACTAAAAACATAGCCTATATATGTGGCTGCTGGGCTCTGGCTCTGGGCCCTGGAGGTTTGGTCTTGACCTCATCTCTTCTCTGGGCCTTGGGCTGGTGTCCTGTGGCTGCAGGTGGCTCTGCTCCTGGTGCAGACAGCTCCTCTGATGACGCTTTCTTTGGTCCATCTGTACCCAGCCCAATGTATGTATGCAAGCGTAGGAAATGTATTCTTGTATTTGTGTCTGCGTGTGTGGGGTGGGGGGGTATGTACATGGTAATGAGTCGGTGTGTGTGTATGTGTGTATAGGCATTTTTTTAATGCACTGTAAAGCACTTTGTGTTACAATGTTTGTATGAAAAGCGCTTTATAAATAAAGTTTGATTTGATTTGATATAAAAAAAAACATAATAGGTCTCCTTTAAGTCAAATATGCAGTAAGAAATGTATGTTTTCAAATAAGTATTTCAAAGTCAAGGACAATTAGGTTATAAGGGGAGATTGCTGCACTTTGATTTGATATATTAAGCTCTTTAACTGCAGTGACAGGATGGCACCACCAGATGGAGATGAATCACAGTGAATACGACTCATTACGGTCAGTCACAGATCCAGTGTATCCCGTGTATTAGCACTTTCTTCATAGATATTTATGAGCTGTATGTTGAATTGAAATTTACAGTTAAAGGAAAAACATTATATGGAAAAAGCAAGCGCAGGCTCACTATAGATGCCTAACCATCCATCCATCCATCCATTCATCCGTTTTCTTCTGCTTTATTCAGGACCGGGCAGCTGTCTTTAACAGGACTCCCAGACTTTCCTCACACACAATTTATAAAACTCTTTAGTTTAACAAAAAACCCAGTTAAAAAAAACATGTTTTTATTCTCCTTTTGTTTTGTTGCCTGATAAGTTTCTAGGTACGTTGATGTTTAATCCAGTCAGTGCTTTAAAGGTGCACCACGTAACTCTGATTAAAAACTGTCCTAAATTGAAAACTACATAAACTACATTTTTGATTAAGAACATGAATATAGTTAAGATTTCACGAGACAATGTTCCTGTTTTCACCAGTTTGTCTGTTTGATGAGGTTGTCTGGACAAATGTCTTTTGTTCAGTAAATATGACACACATACATGTCCTTCCACAATTGTTACCTAGCAACCACATTGTAAATCAAAATCAAATTTATAACTTTTATTTATGTGGACCTTATGATTTGACAAATGATAATGTTCGAGGTCAGGTCACGGAGCAAATTCTGGGGGTCGCGAGATGATTTTAAAATATAACATGTCGGCATTTAATAAATTATTTACATTGAAAACAGTATTGTAAAGAATTTCAGTCAAATAACGCAATAATAACACAATAAACTACTTATATTGAATTAAGATTAAACATATTTTTGACCAAATTTACCTCTTGAAATCATTAGAAAGGTCCATTAGATATTGAAGGTCGCGGGTCGCTGGCATGGTCGTTTTGGGGGTCACGGCCTGAAAGTTTGGGAAGCCCTGTGTTAAAGAATTGTTTTTTGCATTTTGACAACACGTGGAGAGATTCTGTTTTACAACAAAAAACAAACACTTTTATTTCTCAATTTCTTCAAATTTACATTTCAAATATTTACAAGCACTATTACACCAAACTAAATCAAAATCTGGCATATGGGTTTTAAAGGTACACTGTGTGACTTTTTGACTGAAAATAGATTTGACATAAAACGTGTTTTTGTCATTTGGAAATCTTTGTTGCACTAAATGATTAATACAAATTTAAGTCTTTATTTTGAGTGAGCTTCTATGGCCACAAAATGGATTGTTATTTGAGCTGGAGGAGGGCTTTCTCTTGTATGTTTCCAAGAAAAAGTGGTTAATTTAACAGTATTTTTTCACATTAAGGCCTAAAATGTGTTTATCCCCATCCAGAATGTCCCAAAATATGTTTTTAAGTGTCTATTTCTACTGAATTGTGTACAGTGTTCACTCGCTCTATCGTGGTTCACTTTTCGCGGCTTCGCTGTTTTGCGGATTTTTTTTAGGGCAATTTTGCTTTTTTTTTTTTTTTTTTTTAAATTTACAGTGCTTTGGTCCTATGCTTTGGTCCTGGTTCTCAACCTTTTTCAGCCGCGACCCCCAAAATAACAACCGTAGCCATTCGCGACCCCCTAACACAAAATGTAGGCTACTTGCAAAGTGATAAAATAGTTTTTAGTCTTATGATTGATTTTAGTTTGAAGATATACGCCTAGATAAATTCATATTGTAGGCCAGCAAATAAGAATATACACCTATCACTGTATTTAAAGCTGTCGAACCTTGTTTAGGATCTTAATGGTCAATTTTCCACATGATCAGGGGACCCCCAGAAATCATTTCGCGTCCCCCATGGGGGTCACACCCCCCAGGTTAAGAACCACTGCTATAGACGTGCGCTGTAAGCTGCTTTTCTCTCAAACACACTATTTGGACCGTATCACATGGCAGCATTCACAGGCAACAGCACAGAAGCTCTTTTATAAAACTTGAGACAGTTTGGATCATGCAGGGGAAGCTGACCTGACGCTCGGACGTTTCTCCAGGTGAGGAGAAGACTCTTTGAGCTCGTAGTTACCATGATGAGTTTGTTCACGCTGGAACTTCATTTGTGTAGTTCAGAGATGTGTTTGAGGAGCATGTTGTGACTTCACTTGAGTCTGGATGTGTTTCTGTCGTCTCTGGAGTCAATGTGTAATCTGTGGCTCTGCGGTCGACTGCGGCAACGTGTCAAAAACGACTCGCGCTGTTGTATCTGGCGGTGAATCATGTGTTCATTATTACCTGTACAAAAGACACTAAACATCAGAACCAGGCAGGTTATCAACTCAAATTACTGGTAAAAAATGAAGATCACTACTTTGCGGGTTTCGCCTTTCACTGGTAATTTTAGGAACTTAACCCCCGCGAAAAACGAGGGATCATTGTAGTTGACTTTTCACCTCCAGAAAGTTACATAGTGCACCTTTAAATAAGTGCTTTTGTTGCATTTCTGTTGCCACATAAAATGGAATATTGTTTTGTACAAAGGAGTGACTTCCTAATTGTTTCCATAAAAAAGAAGTGACTGTAGCTAACATTGTTCATAATAGAACTTAAAACATTTATCTTCATTATGTTTCATAAAGTTGACTTCCAGAAAGTTACACAGTGTCACTTTAAAGTCAGACTATAAAACTTTACAGATTGCTTTGCCTGAAATACTCCACAGTAGAACATTAAACTATTACATCTCCATGGAAACAAACCAGTGACACAATAACATAACTCCACCAGCGCTGCTCAGTGTTTAATTAAATGTTCTGTATTCTAATGTATTCTAATGATTTGCTTTGTTAATTCTCCGTAAACCCTTCACAGTCGCTGGGATTCCCTCCTTCACCTGCGTCACTTACGTCTATTTTTAGTTGTCGTGGAAACCTGGATTAAAACAAACAAACGCTGCAGAACAGTGACTCGTTTAACGCCGGATTAAGATGAAAGACTAATTATACAAAACACTTAATGATCGAATGAAACACGACTCGTTACTGAAGCGTGAGACGGACGCAGAATGTCAGAGCTGCAAACGAGACGACGTGAGAGAAAAAACAAGATTGTATATTAAAGAAAAAAATATATATACACGTTTAAACATCTACAGACAATACAATACTTTATAATTCAAAATAGAAAGTGCACAGTGCTCTGTTTTTTCCACAAAGTGCTGCCTTCACAAAATACTTTCTGATGGAAAAGACAATGTTTATTAAATTGCAATTGAAAAAGTTAAATACCTTCTGCACATTATTGAAAAAAAAGGGTATATTTATGACTAAAATAAAAAATATATATATATTAAGAGTGCATATGAAAAGGATTACATTAGCTGTATCATTAATAGGAATTATTTGGAATTGATTTGGGATCAATATTTCACAAAACATAGACGCTAATGAAGAAAAAGTGTTTATTTATGACAAATATAATAATAAAATATATAAATAATAATAGTGCTTAGTAGTGATGTGAATCTTGGATCTTTGTTCGATACGAATCCCGATACACTTGCAGCGATACGATTTTTTAAAGATACATGTCTTACAGTTAACGATACGATTCAGTTCGATATGCCCCCTGATCACGATGCATCTCGATTCACTCTACATTGTTTTTTATTGAAATACTTTAGTCTGTTCAATCATTCGTGAGCCTCTATTACACCAGATAAGTTCAAGCCATGTAAAAGTTTCTTTCAGTCACTTGAAAATTCAATTACTAACTTTCTAATATTATAAATAGTAGCGTGCAGAGAAAACAGCGAGGATCAAGAACCAGCACGCGAGCAGGACTGAGGATTAGTGCGCCGGGAAGATGCAGACCGCCTAGATTTGGATATAAACACGGAAGCAGACGCTTGGACATTCACGAACGAGTAATATTTGTTGTGGAGTGCTCCAAACTTTTTCTTCTGAACACATGAATTTCAATGCACTACGTGAATCTTCAGCACCGGGAGACACTTAAGAAGATTTGCTTTGCGTGTGTAACCGGGGTGTCACAATTATTTAAGTACAGTACTGGTACTAACTGGTAAACACCGAAACTGGGCTAGAGCAAAAGATTAATGGTTCGACTCTAGGAGTGGAGAGAGAGACACTGACAACAGAAGTTGCTTTTTAGATATTGCAAAATATATTGAAGACAAACAAAAACATAAAATAAAGATAGGATGAAGACAGAATGGCCATTCAATAGGTATTTACAGTAGGAGCAACAAAATGTACATTCATATCGATTCAGCACCAAGTTCAAGTAAAGTTCATATAGTATATTGATAATGAACCCTATTGTTCATGAATGATCAAAGTGCGATTAGAGTTCTCTCCAATGCACTATTGAAGAAAAGTTCAGTTACGTTATGCGGAACGCAACAGTTCAATGTTCAGTCTCAGCTCAACGCGGTCCCGAAAGTGTCCAGCAGGGGATAGTCCATAGTGTGGGAAGGCAGTGTGTGAATGTGTGTGTGATTGGGCCGAGTGAATGAGTTTCGAATGGTTAAGAGGAAGAGAGGGCGGCTATGAGGAGCCTCCTACCAGCCCGACCAGAGCAGCAGGATCACAGGTGGCTCCAGACATGTAGTCCAGTTCATGGGCTTACGGTTCTGAGTCCTGGGTTTAAGCTCGCCATCAGACCTGGCCTGAATAAGAGTAACAGGTCCAGTGTAAGTTCTAAGTTCCACAAGTTAAGTTCATCAAGTTCTACACATCAAGTTCTACGTGTTAAGTTCAACACAATAAGTTCTACGTGTTAAGTTCAACACATTAAGTTCTACGTGTTAAGTTCAACACATTAAGTTCTACGTGTTAAGTTCAACACATTAAGTTCTACGTGTGCACACAATAATCTTTCATTCTAGTTACTAATAATAAATAATGTAGATCACATTATAAATAGCAGTGTAACTTCCATATTGTACAATATCAAATTCATCTTCTTAATAAATAACAATGTCAGATAAAGTTACTCATTAAATCATTCAAATATCAAACTAAAGTGCATAATGTTGATACACAATAAGTTTCAAGTCAAATCAGCAAAAAGGGTAGCTCTGAGCTGCATAAATTGCATTGAAAATGCATCCAAATCAGTGGCTACAAACAACTGGGCATTTGAGCCATAAAAGTGCATCAAAATGTAAACACATGACAATGATCAATAGTCAGGGACTTAATAAAGACTCGTTGTAAATTACAGTTCAGCAAGTTAAATACATTTAGAGAAAACGGGCTTTAAACACAATGCTAACCGCTCCATACAAAGTAATGGAGTCGGCTAGGCTAGGCTAACCCATTAGTTTCAATGGGGTGCTAAGCTAAGCGCTAGCTTCACTCACCAGGTCGTAGTTTATTCTTTTTCTCGTGCTCAGATTGCGGTACGTCGGCACCAGTAGTCGGCTCCTATGTTCCAACATTACTTGTGTTAGTTTCAGAATTTGTTATAATGAAATAGCGCATTAAATCGACTAACATACCTCAAGCGCGTTCACCTGGGCTTTCCCTCTCGCTCCTGCCTGCTGCTTGTCGCGCAGCTGTTTTGAATGTTCTGATTGTACGTGGTGAGCGTGACGTGAGAGCGCATGACGTCATGACGCAAGCGAGGCACAGAGACGCGGAGGAGAAAATAGATTCATATGAAATAAACAGTTTTAATAGCAAACGTAGGCATTTTTCACCTGGGTTACACGTGTCTCCTCCTCTACAATACGCAAGTAAAGCACACGTTTTGTTGTTACTACGCAGGCTTTGTGAGAATGAAAGTTGCTTTGACTGAAAGAGACAAACGCCAGAACAGATCGAGCTATTTGTTGTTGGCACATCTTAAGGTGAAAGTAAACCAAAACAGCCTACAGGAATGTCAGAAATAGCTACACAGCGTTTGCAGCAGTGTCAGCTTCAGCTTGTGAGCGACTGTATGTGTGTGTCTGTGTAGATACACTTTCGTCAGTGAATCGTGAAAATCTAGATTCATCGGGGGCAATAGTTCGATAATCTGATGCAGGCTGCTTTTGTCACACGATCTACATCGATGTAGCTCTTTTCTACCGACGCACTCGCATCGCGCATGTTTACATCGATGTATTGGTGCAAATCGGGTAATCTTCCCATCACTAGTGCTTATGAAAAAGATTTCATTGGATTACTTCTCAAGATTGCTTCTTGTCATAATTACCTTGTTTGTATTGATTAGAGGTCAACAGTTGACACAAAAGAAAAGTTATCAAGGAAACCAAATCTGTTTTACCCGCGAACCCACACCACATTTCACGCATTACGTTTGGAATTGTGCGTGAAAATGATGAACATGTCGAATATCCAAACTTCACCAAGGTGTGGTACCTTCACTTTTATAACCGGGCACATGAAAGAAAACACTCTGCGCTGGATTACGTGACACACACACTGTTCTCCGCTCACTGCTGCTGCTCCACAAGTCTGTGTCGTCTCTGTTCTTCTGACACATGATGCCACTGTCAGACTAATAATCCTGGAAATGTCCTGTTAAAGATGGAGCAGCTGATTTTCACTCCACAAAACCTGAAGCAAGGTCCATAGTTCCTAACTCTCACAAATCCTTCAGCACAAGATAATATCCATGTGCATGAAAATTTGTTTTGCAATTAAACTTTTAAAACACATTTTTACAAGCGTCAAAATGAGACTGGAGGTGACCACTCTAGGGCAGCCAATCAGAGCATTTGGCTCTTAAAGAGAAACTAAACTCAGAATCAACTTTTTTTTTTCACTGTCAGACTGTGTATATGGGGTCAAAATTGAATTATCTACTGTTTCCAGGCCTTTTTTGGACATTTTTGTGCAAACTCGTTCATTTTGCAGTTATGTGTGCAAAAACCGCAGCTGTACTGCCACGATGGGCAAACTCTGTCAGTGCATTTTCAGTACCCTCCGACGTCACAGTGTGTTGACGAGCCGCCCAGATGGTTTATCTAAACTCCTCCCTCAGACATCGCTGCTGAGGAGAGTTGAAAAAAGATCACCTGCTGCGTAGCAAAATCAGTCGACATTTGGCTCAGCTTGTTGAGTGAGTGGAGCGTTGAGCAACCACTAGTTCAACGATGCGCTGGTTCGAAACTCGTGCCTGTGTTAGAAAATACTCACATAATAGGCTCGTGCAGCCTGAAGCAAAGGTTTCATACGTATGATTTGCAAAGCAAATATAAAAAAAATCTTTACGTGCAAGTAAGCAAAGACTTGGGGCTGTTGCTGTACAGATCCCTCAGCTGTAAATTTCACGTCAGGACCAGGACCGCTGTTCATATTTGGTGCTGTCAATCAAACTCTGTTCACACCCACTGGGCGTCTCTTAAAAGGCCTCCGGGCATCTCCCACTTTTGCGAGCCCGTTTGGGGTTCAGTTGTGGGCGGAGTAAGTCTCTGAACGTGTGTTTAGCCTCACTTTAAAGAGAAATAAAATGCCTTTTATTTTAATTTAAACAGTACACAGTGGTCTGATTTTGTCACAATCCGCTGCACATGCAATGTATTTTTTGGTAGAAAGGACAAAGTTTATTAATTTACAACTAAAAATGTCAAGTACTCCACCTTTAAGCCGAGGGGGGCTTAATTTGAGCTATTTGAGAATAAGATCCAGGAACTCTCAGGGGCATTATGGTAACAGTTTTGTCTGATCCATAAACACATTCAAAGTCCGTGAGCTGTTTGTGACTTTCCTCTTACTAGACGCAGTTCCACTCTCGTCACTCAGTCATAGAATATTTGTGGGTCAATAAGACATAGTGTGACAGACGGTGACTCCTGTAATATCTTTCTAATCTAATATCAAGAAGTATGCGGCAGTAGAGACAGCAGCCGGATCGATAAAGATACAGCTGTCTGCTTTTTCTCGTAAGTGCAACTACTTTAATGTGTATTTTGGCGTCACGTCTGATGCACGAGCGCTGTCACAGAGGTTTGTAATGTTCTGATGTCTTTGTGTGTTTAGTAAACTCACTACTGGACCTGTGTCTCTGTGTAAAGGCTGTTTCTGCAGTGTTGTTGTGGTGGCTGCAGTCAACATTCATAAGATTTTTGTACTTTCATCACACTCACAGTTTTGAACAGCAAACCTCAGGCCTAGAACTGGTCGAGGGTCAGATAATGATGCTTTAGATTGGGAGAGAAAGGTAGGCTCAATAGGTTGTTCTTGTGTTTGACCGAATAATAAACTAAAGCCATAAACACAAACAAAAAACAGCATTGAGTTACTATTTTTCCAGCTTATCCATTCACACTTCTCACATTTTTCTTTCTGTGTCGATCTTTACATAAGACACGTGTTTCTAAGTGTCCAGCGAGCGAGGTGACATTGAGCCCGTCTGCGTGTCGTGGCCGCCGCACTTCTAATCAACCCCGGAGAAAGAGCTGTAATCAGGCCTGAGTGACAGCGCGGGTTTGATTTGTAATTATTGGTCTGTATCGAGCTGCGGCGAAGCGGAGGTAATGGTGCGTAATGGTCACCTGTGGAGCAGACGGAGGAATGACTTCAAACTCCGAAGAACGACAACGAAGGGAAGGTATTTTTAGATAGAGATTCTGACAGAGAAGAAGAAGAAGACAGGTTTGGAAATATGGTGAAGCAAAGACAGTTTTTTAAGCTTTGGGGTGACACAAGGGAGAGATGGTAGAGATACTGTACCGAGGAGAAAGAGGGATTATGGTTTAGGAAAAGGATGGTTCATATAAAGTAGAAGGATGCCTAGATTGGAGTTGTGTTAAGCCAGCTGCACACTAAAGGAGTTTAAGATCTTTTGTGAAAGTCAAAAACAGGATTATTAGTCTGACAGTGGCATCATTTGTCAGAACAGAGACGACACAGACTTGTGGAGCGCAGCAGCGTTTTCTTTTATAAAAGTGAAACAACAACAAAAATGAAACGCAAATGGGTTAAAGTAGGTTTATAAAAGTTACAGGAAAGCGGAGGAGCTGTTGGACTCACACAGCATTGTGGCCGTCAAATGAAAAAGTTTAAACAAAGTGTGGCAAGTTGGGTTGTTTGCTGCGTTTCCTTGCTGGCACGTCTATAAGGGCCCAATGTATGCGTGTCCGCCCCCTTTACCTGTCTTCTCAGACCCTGGTGTCACACGCCGTCAAGGCACCGGTTCATGACCACGAGATGTCAACGCACTGGAAATTCACCACATTTAAGCTCACCCAGCCAGCTAGAGGAGTTAAGCGCAGTGGCCAGAGTCAAGCAAGTGTTGTGGACGGTGTGGGCAAGTTTAAGTATTTGTCTCAAGGTCATTTTACCATGTTTTGTGACTTTAACAGGAGGTGGTTGTTCATAGTGAATAGTTGAGAGACATAGTCCTTCCAACATGTCCTGAGTTTTCCCAGGGGCCTCCTCCCAGTGGGACTTGCCTGAAACACCTCCCTAGGGCGGGAAATGAAATAAATATCCAAGCCACCTCAGCTGTCTCCTTTCGATGTGGAGGAGTGGCGACTCTACCCTGAGTTCCCCGTGTGTGATTAAACACCTTATCCCATCTCTAAGGGAACGCCAAGCCATCCTGAGAAGGAAACTCATTTAGGACGCACTCACAGGGTTTTTTAATCGTGCTGTGCTTAAGCCCGATTGCAGAAATTCTATGGACCACACTCACACTTGTACAAGCGAACCAAGTCACAGACCGGTGACGTCATCCTGTAGCGCCGTCTGAGGTGCTGATGCTGTAGCGATGAAAATAAGTCCAGCGGGCCGTTATATCTTTAATATAATGAGGTACACGAGTTTCACCCAGGATGTGCGCTCCTCCGTCAGGCTTTGGATTAAAAATCACGTGGAGCAGCAAAAGAAACAACAGGAGACGAGAGACTTCACAACCTTTCTCTCCAGTCATGACGCTAAGTTTGGTGCAGAGTTTCTTTCTTCACGTGACAAATATCAGCGGTCACAGTGGGCTTGTGCTAAAGTTGTGCGTGTGCGTGTACATGAGTAACTGTGCCGAGCTCTGGCCCACCTCCTCCAACCTGGGCCGGGCCTGGGCGCGATTCGTTTGCACTCACACTGAACATAAGAATCGTGCTTTAGGGGTCATCCGGGCTTGGGCACGGTTCGGTTGTGCCAGTGTGAGTGCACCCTTAAGCCACTTGTATTCACGATCTTGTCCTTTCAGTCATTACCCAAAGCTCATGAAGATAAGTCAGGGTTGGAACGTGGATTCACTGATACATCGAGAGCTTTCTCTTTCAACTTCCTTTGTAGCAAATAGATGAAGCTCTCATTAAATTCTTGATGTGGGATACACATGACTGTCATGTGCGCTTCATTACACTTCTTTATCGTTTCTTGTGCCTGAAGTGTTTTGTCAGGAGCAAGTTTGAAGGACGAGAACACAAACACAAACAATGCATCATATTTTTCTTCAGGTAATTATGATTGTGACTAGTTTTTATACTGAGATGGTCTTGTGTCCAAATCTAAATGCACGCTAAGTACAAGACCGCAGAGAGCAGGACAGGAGGCTGTGGTTATGTTAAGTAATAAATTGCTGGTTTGGTGCTTCAAATATTTGTTGAAAGAGAAAGCAGAAAGAGGCGTTTGCTTAGTGGCCTCCGTAAACAGATTAAAGTCATTACGCTTTGAGCACTCTCTCGTCTGATAATCGGCAATTTCACCAAAAACACTTTGCACTTCTGAAAATACTAAAAACACAGAATCCAAACGTAGTTATTTTGAAAAAGCATGAGCTGTTCTGGAGGAATGTTGTGTTTGTCATTATCTTCACCAGCCTGGCCTCTCCATCGTTCAGAATAAAACTACCTTTTATTCTGCTGTTGTGGCATTGTCTTTGTTTATGAATCAGCCTGATGCATGAGCAGGTTTCATTTTATTTTGTGTAAACCGTCTGACATCGTATAGTTGATGTTCGTTCGCGTCACAGTAGACGTGGTCTTGTTTTAATTTAGCCAGTCGCTGTTTTTGGTTTTGTTGTCCAGGTAGTAAACATGTAGCTGATTTTCACACTGCAAACATAACTTATGTTTTCAATCTCTCAACAACAACTTATAAATTCTACGACACATTGGCTGCACTTATGGCTTATGAACTTTACAAAGTGAAACTTTTAGAGGACCACCCAAGCTCAGCCAATCAGAGCGCAGCATTCAGCTCCTGATGAGAAATGACATTCTTTGTTATTCTGTTCAGACAGTACTCAGTGGTCTCATTTTTTTTAAAGCGCTGCATTTATCATATATTTTTAAGTGAAAAACACAAAGTTTACTTATTTATGCGGAAGTCCAGAGCTGCCAGTGTGGAGTAAACATTTTTTTCATTTTTTTTCATTCATTTTCATTTTTCAACCTTATATTTACATTCAAACGACTTTTTTTTTACGTTAAAACGAAAATATATTCTCGTTCGAACGACTTTTTATTTACATTAAAATGACAATATATTCTCGTTAAAACGACTTTTAATGAATAATAGACAGCCCTTCCCATGATGCTCCAGAGCCCTGTACTACGAACGTCGCTGAATAGCCTGGATAAGTTTCTCTTACCCGGGTTGACTAACCCATGCACGAGGCCAATCACATAGAAGTTACACTACACAGTTCATTTAAATGTCCTGCATGGATATAACAGACTAAAACACAAATGTACAAACATCACCAAACATTTAATAGATCGACCTTAGTCTGTTGGTTTAGACAAGTGTCTTTTGTCTGAGTCAAAGTGATGCGTAAAGATCCACAGCCAAATGTGTAAAAGTGCATTCAGTCATTATTTCTTGACAATGAAAGTGTTTATTAATCATCACACAGATTAAACACACATATAAGATCTCATGGCTTCTCTTTATAAATACGTGCGCATCGATTTGATATAAAATACGCTGTGACTTTCGTATTTCGCTGCCCTTTCTCATCTCTCTCTCCCACGTCTCGATCTTCTCTGATTGGCCAGCGCCTCGTCTTTTTAACTTATTCAGAGCTTATCCTGGTCTGGAGCAGGTTATGAGTTTGCCGCATGTTGCCATAGAGATCTGCCCCGATAGGAAGTGATCCAAACCAGACCAGACCAGACCTGGTTTAACCCAGAACTGACCTCGCTAAACCCCAAATCTAGCTTAGTAGTACAGGGCTCTGAGCCATCCAGCTTGTGGCGCATCATGGGAAGAGCAGTTTGTTTATTATAAAAAAGTCGTTCGAATGAGAGTATATTCTCGTTTGAACGTAAATAAAAAGTCGTTTGAACGAGAAAAGCTGAAAAAAATGTTTACTCCACACTGGCAGCTCTGGACTTCCGTATATTTACAACTAAAAAGGTGAAGTTACTTTAACTTTACACATGACTTGTTTAAACCACATTAGATTTCCTTTTGATTTAAAATGCATTTTCACATTTTCATGCAAAAAGGACATGACACTGTTGAGTTACAAAAGAAAATGCAAATTAAATTAAAATGATGACTTTTTAAGTGTTAAACTTCAGTTTTTTTGAGTATCATGGAAACAGAAGAAGTTTTAAAACTTATAAACATATTGTTATGTTATGCAAAATGCATCTTGAAAAGTGGAAAAGTTGACGACACAATTCAGTAGAAATAAAAAGCTGACCCCTTATGAGAAAGGACATTTTTGTTAAAACTGCCTGACTAAAATCCTTTTAAGTCTTTAACATGTTTTCTGATCTAAAGAATATTTATTTGTTTTAAACTGATGAAGTAAAAACCTCATCTTTAGATCAGACAGTTGTGGTGAATGTTACAGAAAACATGTTGTGTGTTTAAAAAGAGACGTGATTGTGTCTAAATGCTCAAACGCTAACAGGAAGTGGTCGTACACACAGAAGTGAGCTATTTTGAACGTACACAGCCTAATGTCTGGATTCTTTGTGAAGATGAGACTTTATAGTTTTAACCTCTCAAGTCTGATTAAGTCTAGTTTTAAGTGAGAACAAGCTCTGCACAAAAGAACACCAGGTTTTAAAATCCACCAACATTTCTTAATAAACAGCAGTACAGCTGGAGTCACAACAACCTGCAACAGAATGACACTAGATATGGTATATTTTGGATTTGGACAATTCCTCTTCAAAAGCTGAAGCTATTTTCATTAAAACGACATTTAGGGACCTGTATTAACTTTAAAAAAACATTTAATTTGTAACTTTAGAGATCCATCCCAGAATGGTTGATTTGACTGTGAATAAGAAGGTTATCTTGTTATTTTTATCTATAACATGTATGAGAGCCTGACAGTTGACTTTTCTTAGATGTTTTATGCCGTAATATGAAAAATACAGCAAAAGGAACATCTTTTCTATGGATACAATTGACTGTTATTTTACCGGACAACAACAGTGTGTCTCCATCTTGTTGTGACAAATCTAACCTTGAGTTTGTGTTTCTGATGTTACAAGTGGAATAACTGTTACTTTAATGGACATATGTTGTTTACACCTGAGTCTGTTTACAGCCGTGACCAAAACTAATAACTGTCATTGTATTGTGTCCACATATTGTCTGCGTGAATCACTGGATTGTTCTGCATAATGACTGTTCCGTTTTACCCTGAATACAGCGGCAGGCTAATAGAAAACAAACCAAACAATGAGGAAAGTGGCTCTTCACTCACGTTAGTCATGCTCAGTGCGTTTCTTACATTATTCAGATGATTCAGTTTCAATTCTGTGAAGGGCTTTTGGGTGAATCCAAGAGCCCTCACACTTTTGCCTAATCAATTCATTTTTGTCCTACACCTAATCAAACAAACTATTAAACTGCTGGAAAAGTTAAATGTAGCATGTATGTTGCACTAGCTAATGTATAGTATTGGTAACAGCTACTGTAGGTAACAGTGCCTTAATAACTAAGGTTAAGAGTTTGGTTAGGCTAGGTCAGAAGAATTAGAGTTCGGCTCTGGGAGTGGAGGAAGAGACTGAGACGAGGTATTTAAGTTTTGCTGGTACCATATATTGAGTAGACAAAACAAGACAAAACATTAAACACTGACAAATACAAATGGCCATTAATATTTACAATCCAGGTTCAGAAAAATGTACATTCGAATTCGAACAGCTCTTCGCTGTGCAGGTTCAATAGTCTTTATCAAAGTAGTTCCAAAATCCCGAGCGTGGGTTACGCAAATCGTAGCTTGTTTGTGGCTGTAGGTCTTTGAATAAAACCAGGTGTTTATGAAAGTGTGAGTGCGAGGGAGGGATAGTTCAGTTTGTGTGGCCACAAGCAACAATCAACAGGACAAAGAGTTCAAAAGTTAAAGGGTGGCTACAGGAGCCTCCTACCGGCCCAACCAGAGCAGGAGAGGTTCCTGAGTCAGTAGTCCTGGGCTTGAGTAGAGAACTGGTGCAGGCGTGTTGCCTTGGGTTCACTTAGGTTCAGATCCTTAGCTCGCCATCCGATCTGGTCAATTTCGTAGTTTCTAGCGGACTCGCGCTCTTTTTGTTAGTGGTCTGGGCGAAAATCATCACCTCGCTCTAGCAGCGCTTTTAACTTCCGGTTTATATAGACTGTGATTGGCAGCGCACAGTCACATGACTGCATCAACAACGCGATGACGTAATAGTAAAGTTCACATTATATTTATTATAAAGAGAGGGAGAAACGGCTTTTGAGGCAAGATTTTCACCTGGGTTACATAAAGATAAAAAGAAAAGTTGAAACTCTTTTCTTTTGAGAGAGAGCTGTAATAACACAAGAGAGTAATGGTGCGTTCAGAGCGGACAGCGTCTTTGTGTTTTTACGTCCATTTTCAATGTTAAGTCAATGTAAACCTGCATTTTGGGCGTTCAAGCGTATTTGTGGTGCGTATTGGCGTCTGTTGATGCGCCTTTCTGCGTCTGAAAACACGGTGTCTTGCGATGGAAGTGGAAGCTCAAACCTGCAGCGGTCGCAACTTTGCACGAAGCTGCGGCAAATGCAAAAGTTGTGAAAATCTTC
This sequence comes from Mugilogobius chulae, assembly GCA_038363315.1. Classification (NCBI taxonomy): domain Eukaryota; kingdom Metazoa; phylum Chordata; class Actinopteri; order Gobiiformes; family Gobiidae; genus Mugilogobius; species Mugilogobius chulae. The sequence goes on from CM076396.1 coordinate 27,051,626, forward strand.
AGACGCGTTGGAAGTCAGCGTCAGCCAATCAGACTCTCCACTCCTGTGACATGTGACATGCTGCTGTTCTCCTCTCACATCAGGAGGAAAGGACGAATGTTTACTCAAGCCTTTTATGAACTTTTTGAATGAAAAGTTGCTTGTTTGGGGCTTTTTTCAAAGGCTTGGTCGTTTGTCGCTCTGAAAATCTGGCGACATGGCAAAACAAAACACAAGACATGATCTGGACTGACAAAGCCTCACATGGATCTATTATAAATGCTGGTTGTGGTGTTTAAACCTGCTGTATGACGTGACACTGGAGGAGGACAGAGACAGCAAAAGAACTGTCTGGAGGAGGAGAAAGTTGTGTGATCGAGTAAGCTACTTTTTATAAATGCAAAAGTCTCTATTCTCTCTCTCAGTGATCTGTCTACGAGCAAAACAAAGACTTTTTACAAACAAACAGGAACTCGAAGAAGCACGTTGGGCGTAAAAAGTGTCCTTGTCCCCCCGACGCATCGGGGCGTTTTGGCCGCCTGTTGAGGCGTCAGCTTAGAAAATATTCTGCGTTTTATTCTGCGCAAATTTATATGCTTAAACGCTGTCCAGTCTGAACGCAGCATAAGACATTAACTCTAGGAAGTGTTAATACAGTTCTCTGTGAGTTTTACTTCAACTCTTGTAATTTTACTAAAATGTCAAATATGGAGGGATTTTCGGTCGACGTCATTTTAGTTTACATGATTAAATTTGTGTTTTTAATTCATGTTTTTCAATTTGCATTTGTTTGTTTGTTTATTTTTACTTTGCAGTCTCACAATGTCTATGTCAATGTCTTGTATTTTGATATATTGCCTAGTATTATTTTTTTTTTATGTCACTAAAATAAAATAAAAATAGCTGATGAATCAAAGAGAGATGTTTTGTCCTATTATCCAGCCTGATAATTGTTTCTCTCAAATGTGCCAAGCCGTCCTGTTAATTACACTGTTATTTCTGTTTTACAACCTTCACCGTGTGGCTATAATTTCTGGTCATTTACATTTGCTCTCTGAATCTGAACGTTTTAACGCTGCTGTGTATGAATATGAAATGATACCTTTATGGCACCAATCTCGCCCGGCTGCTCTAGTGTCAGCGGGACAATAAGCTGTTTTGTTTAGCCTGCTGTTGAAAGCGTGCCACTGATTGTCTTATTGTGTATTCTGCTCCGGCTGCAGGCTCTATGTTGATATGGTTATGAGCTAAATGAGAATTTTATCAGGCGACACATCTCCTGAAATGATCCGAACGTGTGTGTGAACAGTGGGACACGCGCCGCTGCAGTGGGAGCAGGAGGCAGCGTGGTAACAGGAACCATTTACAGTCAGTGTGTGAGGGAATGTTAAAGAGCTTTGTAGTGTTGCTCTGGAGGAAAGATACAGTTCGAGTTAATTCATACGTGTGTTTACTTTAAGGGCACCTGACATACTTAAACCTTCTGCACATTACAGGAGGTCTGGCCTGATTTTAAGCCTGATGTTTCCCTCCACGAGTTCAGGAGGCGTGGCTAGAGTTTTGTGTTTTCTCTCCTTCTGTCTGTGCGTCACTGTGACTGTTTGTCAGGAGCATCATGGTGAAGTTCAGAAGCTGCACGAACAAGTTCAGACGTCCAGTTTACATGTTAAGTCAATGCAAACCTGTGTCTTGAGGCGTCCAGCGGATTAGCGGCGCAGATTTGCATCTAGCGCGTCAAAATTCTCTTGCTCAAGTAGACGCTCCAACCTGCGGCGGACGCTTTGGCCTCATCAGGCGTCGACACCTGAGTTGGGCTCTGCTAAACTTTCAAGCGTCGAGCCGCATCCACCAATCAGACACGACTCTCCTGTGCACACAGTCTCACAAGAAAGTGTACATTTACCATGACACAAAAACAGCGCATTTTGAGCACGATTTCAGGCCTTTTTTGTGTACTTTCGTATGTTATGCCGTACATTTAGCATGATATGAAAAGACCTAAAAATGACTTTTCACAGCGATTTCACAGCGTCAAAACACACAAGTTTTGGTTGAAGACACGTGGGGACGTTTTCTTCAGGTGAATCGGGTAAGTTTAGCTTTAAGTTACTAAAATGTGTAAGATTAGGTCTGGAGCTTGGGGCAGGTTAAGATTTGGATACAAATTTAGTTAATTTTCATAAATAAGAACACATCTTAACAACCACCATAGAACGTGGCTTGTACCATATTTACGCAAAACAGCCGTGAGCTCGTGCTAATCGTAATTTAAAAAGTTTTTTTTTTCGCCTTTTAGGGCGTCAGCTTTGAAAATATTCTGCGTCAATATTTGCTTCAACGCATGAAATTAGAAGCTTCGACGCAGCATAATGAGCCTCTGCACTCCTGTGACCTTTATAAACCTGCTTTACCCCTGCCGTAAACTGACTGCGAGTTCGATGCGAGGCGTGACTCGCACGACTCACGCAAGACTTAGAAAGTCCTTTAAACCAATGTGCCCTCGTACACAGACCTCGGTGCAGTGCGAGTCACGTCCGACAGTCGCGCGAGTGTGCGGAAAGAATCCATAGAGGGTCTATTTTTGTCGCAGCTCGCAGCGGTCACTGACGTCATGGCGCATAAACAATCTGTGCCATAGGCCGATGACGTCATCCTCTAGCGCCGTTTGTTTACATGTCGCGGTGAAGAGTGGACCAAGCGCTGAGGTACTAATGCTGTAGCGGCGAAAATAGGTCCTGCGAGCTGTTATATCTTTGACATAATGAGGCAGACCAGAGTTTCACCCGTGATGCTCCTCCGCCAGGCTTTGGATTAAAAACCATGTGGAGCAGCAAAAACAACAGGACACGAGAGACTTCACAACTTTTCTCTCCGGGTCATGATGCTAACTAAAGGTAAGCGCATTTTTACGAAGTTTGGTGCAGAGTTTCTTCCTTCTTGTGACAAATATCAGCGCTCACAAAGGGCTTGCATGCTAAAGTCGAGAGAACTCCTGTGAATCCCCGAGTTTTTGAAGTATCGCCAGCGTAACTACAGACGCTCTCTCCCTCTTGGCCGCAGCACAATCGGAGCACCGCAGCACTGGAGACCGCAGTCAGTGGGGGATACTAGTCGCAGTAAAAACGTACTGAACTCGACCCGAACTCGCATCGCAGTCTGTGTACGGGAGGCGTTAATCATCATTGTTGTTGTTTCACTTTTATAAAAGAAAACACTCTGCGCTGGATCACGTGACACACACACTGTTCTGTGTCGTCTCTGTTCTTCTGACACATGATGCCACTGTCAGACTAATAATCCTGTAAATGTTCTTATGTATGTGGCCTGTTCTGTTTTTTGACGCGTCTAATAATCACAACAGATTTTACACTTCTCTAGTGTGCAGCCGGCTTCAGAAAACACTTCAGTAAAATGACGTAGTTGTATGAGTCACCTCTCTGGATGTTCGTTCTCTGGATGTTCGTTCTCTGGATGTTCACTGGTGGAGGGGCAATGGAGTGGCGTCTGCGGAAGTCCACCACCCTCTCTTTGGTCGTCCCAGCGTTGATGAGAAGGTGGTTCTAGTCGTCTGTACTCTGCATGGTCGCTGTCGTACGATGATGGTGCCCACACTGCAGGTCAGGAGGTCAGACACACAGTTTATGAGGTCGTCCCGGATCCACTCTGCCACGTCACAGTCCACACCGGCCGTCTCCAGCTTGTCCCTCAGAAACAGAGGAGGAGAAAAATAGGATTCTCACAGCGCTGTCGGTCTTTTCTGGGTGAGACGAAGAGCCACATCGTCCTCTGCTCCAAAGCCGGGCCGATATGTGAACAGATCCATCGCTGAAAATAGAAAGACAGTGAGTTGAACTGTGTTTGATCCCAAAGTCTGTGTCAGTGAGAGAATCCTCAGTGTGAGCTTTTACATGAGAAAATGTCATATTTATTCATTGATTCTCATTCATTTTTTCGTGTCCTGTGCATAACCATCGTCACATCTTTCTCTCTAACGTCTGTTCCAGTAAAACCCCTCTGCCCAGGTCTGCTCTGCCTTCCTTCCTTCCTTCCGTCTGTCTCTTTTTTCTCTGGCTGTGGGAGTGGATTTTCTGACACAGTAATTAAAGTGCCAAGGCCGAGCTCTGTCAAACCCGACCTCTCCTGCTCACACCGTTACTCACGTTTCCTCACACCAGAGTTACTCACGTTTTATCGAGTCACGGCACGTTTGAGGTGGAAGAGGTTCTACAGTACTGCAACCACTGAAATATGAATGAACTCACCATTAATAGTAACTTATTTAAATCTTATTAAGTTTGTAACAGATTGTTGTAACAGACCTTGTGGTAACGTTGGTTTCACATTATAGAATCATACGGCCAGATGGTGCAAAAACAAAACCTACACAGAATGCTTGTCTTACAAAACTGTGCTCTGGTTGGTCCACCACAGTGGCCTTTAACGTGATTGTGGGCAATATATCAGTATTAGTGTCCAATATTTACGATTTCCGAATTTGGTATTGCAAATTTTCAACATTTGGCACCAATATTTTTAGAGGCGGTTCTCTCTCTGTGCACATGTATTAGTCACAATTTGTCATTAAAGTATCAAATTTGTAATTTTTAACAAACTAAAGAGTAAACATGATATAAAGGGATTTTTGGTCAACGTCACTTTCCGCCCTACTGCGCGTGCGTTATGCAGAAAGAGCCGCTCTCCATCTGTTTACATAAAGAAACTTCTTTGAATTAAACCACCAAACGGGACCACGGCTAGCTGCTTTCATCAGGTATGAACCGGTCTGACAGACGTCTGTCTCCTGAACCCCTTTATTGTCTTGTTCAGTGTGGTCTGCTGGAGCAGCATCACACACACAGGGAGAGTCAACAAGAAGTCCTGGGCTAGACTCTGGACTCAGTGAGGGAGGTCCTGGCAGGATTTACATCTATGCTGGACCAAGAGTCTTGTCCCCTGCAGGACGTCCTGTCTGCTCTGTGTCTCCTGCAGGACGTCCTGTCTGCTCTGTGTCTCCTCCTGCAGGACGTCGTGTCTGCTCCGTGTCTCCTCCTGCAGGACGTCGTGTCTGCTCCGTGTCTCCTCCTGCAGGACGTCCTGTCTGCTCTGTGTCTCCTCCTGCAGGACGTCCTGTCTGCTCTGTGTCTCCTGCAGGACGTCCTGTCTGCTCTGTGTCTCCTCCTGCAGGACGTCCTGTCTGCTCTGTGTCTCCTGCAGGACGTCCTGTCTGCTCTGTGTCTCCTGCAGGACGTCCTGTCTGCACTGTGTCTCCTGCAGGACGTCCTGTCTGCTCTGTGTCTCCTGCAGGACGTCCTGTCTGCTCTGTGTCTCCTGCAGGACGTCCTGTCTGCTCTGTGTCTCCTGCAGGACGTCCTGTCTGCTCTGTGTCTCCTGCAGGACGTCCTGTCTGCTCTGTCTCTCCTCCTGCAGGACGTCCTGTCTGCTCTGTGTCTCCTGCAGGACGTCCTGTCTGCTCCGTGTCTCCTGCAGGACGTCCTGTCTGCTCTGTGTCTCCTGCAGGACGTCCTGTCTGCACTGTGTCTCCTGTAGGACGTCCTGTCTGCTCTGTGTCTCCTCCTGCAGGACGTCCTGTCTGCTCTGTGTCTCCTCCTGCAGGACGTCCTGTCTGCTCTGTGTCTCCAGCAGGACGTCCTGTCTGCTCTGTGTCTTCTGCAGGACGTCCTGTCTGCTCTGTGTCTCCTGCAGAACGTCCTGTCTGCTCTGTGTCTCCTGCAGGACGTCCTGTCTGCTCTGTGTCTCCTGCAGGACGTCCTGTCTGCTCTGTGTCTCCTGCAGGACGTCCTGTCTGCTGTGTCTCTCCTCCTGCAGGACGTCCTGTCTGCTCTGTGTCTCCTGCAAGACGTCCTGTCTGCTGTGTGTCTCCTGCAGAACGTCCTGTCTGCTCTGTGTCTCCTGCAGAACGTCCTGTCTGCTCTGTGTCTCCTGCAGGACGTCCTGTCTGCTCTGTGTCTCCTGCAGAACGTCCTGTCTGCTCTGTGTCTCCTGCAGGACGTCCTGTCTGCTGTGTGTCTCCTGCTGGACGTCCTGTCTGCTGTGTGTCTCCTGCAGGACGTCCTGTCTGCTCTGTGTCTTCTGCAGGACGTCCTGTCTGCTCTGGAGACAGACTGATTCACCCTCGCTGTGTGAAGGAAAGGTTCTGCAGGTCCTTCCTTCCTGCTGCTGTCAGACTGTACAGTGAACACTTTTAACTCTGGACATCATCACATGTAATCTACGGTGTTTCTATGTGGATCATCTCTGGTACATGTCACTTAAGTCTCTGTATCTGATATTATTTATTCACTTCTGTTTATTCCTTCTAGAATGCTGCTCTGTACATAAACATAAACATGTTGAAGACACTCGAGCTTATATTTATTCAAATGTATTCAGAGGTTATTTTTTCAGTCTGTCTGTACGCAGCAGCAGTTGCAGCGTGTTTCTGTTCTCCTGCTGCTCATAAACGGTGCTTGTATGTACGACATGTGGAGCTGGCGTGTGGCTGTACATGTGTGTTTGTGCAGACGCTCGGGGCTCCGTCTCTCACTCTGTCATGTCCTGTCTCCGTCTCCCGTCACGGCGCCCCCTGGTGACGTGTTTACAAAGATCCCAGCTGTGAAGTGGTTTTGCCCCACAGACGTCAGCTGGACTCACATCACACAAAACGACTGATTACAAAGAGAGCAAAGCCAGAACAGCCAGGACCCCGACTGCAGCGTGAATGCAGCAGGTGAATGTTCCTGAGGAGAAAGAGGTAGTGTTCCTGATGTCTGGTTCTTGGTACTTGAGTCTACGTGTTTGTGCTTGTACGACATTGGTTTTGTCAGTGTGATATTTGTGATGCAGAATGAAAATTGTGAATTGCCGCAATGCTGGTATAATTCATTTAGATGTGATAATTGGGCGTTTATGTGAGAGTAGAAGTGGCAATCAGAAGTGGAGTTGACAGTAAGGGTGTGAATCTTTGAGTGTCAGGGGATTCGATTTGATTCTTGGTGTCGATTCACAAACGATTCTTCATTCTCAACAGCACTTTCCCAGTTTCTAAAAATAGATTGTGACGTCACGCTGCAAAGCATAGTGGGTGCAAATTGCGGTAGAGTTGTAGTTGACCAAAGATATTCTTGGTCGACCAAAGACGTCTCATCAACCAATCAATCGAGTAAAAAGGGGGCGTGGCAAATGTTCTGTATGTACAAAACATTCTTTTTATATAACCAATTATCTGGCACAATTTGTGAATTCATGCAAAAATAATTTATGCAGAAAATGAATGGAAAGCAGTTCAACAACATTGAAAAAGTTGGATTAGATCAATCATTCGGTCCCAGATTTTCAGCTAATTCATTCCTTTTTATTGCTCTTCAATATAATGTCTCATGTTGAAATTAATAAATGAATCGACTCATGCAAATTTTGGTCGTCCAAGAATTCATCGATTGCTTAATCGACTAAACGATTGAAGGACTACAGCACTAAATTGCAGACAAACAAACGTGAGCGCGCCGTGGTTGCATGTGAGCAAACGTGGGTCGAAAATGAAGTTATTTTCATAATTAACAACCAAATCATGATGAAACGAGGAGGCACAAAACACTGCAGTTGAGGACTATGCAACTCGGGTTAGAGATATCCTGAGCGGCTGTCAGAGGGAACAGTTTTCAACCCATTTACAAAACCCGGGAAGATCCGCGACAACATGACACAGTGGGTAAAGAGAGCAAGCCAAGGTAAAGACGATGGCAGTGTTTATGTGGTCGGGCAGATTTCCAGAGTGTGGACAGGATAACTAGAAACACGTCCATTTGTTGGCTGCACTTTGACGGTGGGAAAGGCCCCGAGATCGAGGCTGACGAACCAGAACTAGCCTCGCTAACGGCTAACAGACCGTGAGCTCTGGAAGAAGCAGCCCAAGAGAAGGGCCTCAACAAAAAGTCCTTTTTCGTACCGAAAGACCCGATTCGTACCGTTAGCCTTATTTCTTTTACATTGTTTTATTCGTATTGAAATTTTAATCAAACACAGACGAAACTAATCTATTAAACACAAAATTCCCTTACAGATTTCAACAAAGCAAATGATTGTAAAATGAGATTTTTACCGTTTAAAGCCGTAAATGCATGATTAAGCTAGTTCCGGCTGCTATCTATTAGCTTAAAATGGCGATAAATAAATGTGCCGTTTTGGACTTTCTATTGGCAAACTTTTGCAAGATACATTCATAAATATCAATATAAATCAATAATATTAACTGTACACTTACGAATAATGTGTTTAAAAGACGTAATTTCGGTCTGCGCATGCGTCGTTGACCTAAAAAAGACTTTCCGGACGAAAGTTGACACGACAGTCCCAACTAAACAGCCTGCCCACCCAAGCCTGGAAGGAAACGGCTTTTAACAGATGAAAGCCTGAACGAAAGCACATCTTTACCACTGGAACATGAGACTATGAGGTAACATGAGTGTCTGAGGACAAGTCGCCTGAATGTGACCACTAAGCTACGCAAACAATCTACTGCAAGTATTTAAACTATTAAAAAATGCGTGCCGTTTTGTTTGTCTGAATTTGTGACGTCAATCGTAAAGCAGGCTATTCTAAAACAATGTTCACTTTACTGTAAAAGCCATTTTTATTTTGTTCTTAAGCCATTGTTACACTTATGTATTGGTCAAGAATAACTTTGCAGTAAATGTAATAAATGGGTCACTGGCCCTTTAATGCAGACAAGTTTTGACTGTAGTTAGCGTGTTAGCTGCTCTCCATTGCTAACAACAACAACACAGGACAAATCATGAGTACATTGATGTAAAGAAGTGCTAATACAGTATGTTCTGAATGTCGATCCACTTTCTCACTTCAACCTCACGTAAGTCTCCTGCTCTGTTGAGAGAAGGAGAGAGAGAGGCTGCCCCAACACAAAGTTTTATAGAAACTGTGGCACAAAGAGTTCAATACAAGATATACGCATGCGTTTAAACTCACACACAGACATTTACCAGTTTTCTGACGATGTAAATCATGTCATTGGAGCTATTTTAGTGCAGCATAAACACTGACATAATTTAAAATCAATCCAGAATCGTTCCGACGTAGAATCGTAATCCTTTTAAGAATCGATTTTTTCAACACCGATAGTACCAGTCTCTGCAGATGCTTCAGATCCAGTGAAGAAATGAAGCATTGTAAGACTAATCTGTAGTAAATTGATCCAAACACAGTCATTCTTCATCATATTTCACCAGCTCTTTGCACAATACAAGATTATCTTTTTTGTTGAGTGTAAAAGCTGACCCTTCTGGACTCAATCATCCACAAAATAATGTGAATTCTCTACACCCATGAGCAACGGAATAGAAGACTGTTCAATTATTTAAGATGTGTTATTTTGTCCGTCTTATTTCTTTTTCCTTTCCCAGGGCTGAGTCGCAGAGGCAACGGTGGCCACGGTGAATCTGAACTGGTTAAACGTGAATATGAAATGACTTCAGTCACAGTAAAAGCTTCGTTCCTTCTGTAAGCTGTTATATCCTTCATTGTGCTGTCTCTGTTCGTGTGTGTGTTCAATGTTTCTCCTCAGGGACAATAAAGTCTATCTTTCTATCATTTAGGGAGCAGGTGTGTTGGAGATGACGTGTGTAATGCTCGTAAAAAAGATCCCCGCTTGGACTACGTGCTGTGTTACATTTATTTATGTGAACTTCACCGTGATGCTCCTGACAAAGAGTCGCCGTGACGCAGACATAAGTAGAAAGGGGAAAAGACAAAAATTGTTACTCTGGCCACGCCTCCTGGACTCGTAGAGGGAAACATTGGGCCTAAAATTGGGCCAAAAGTCCTGTAGTTTGCAGTCGGCTTTAAGCACATATTTACAATGTGGTTGCTGGCCTCTAGGTTAGTTTATATTTACTGGACAAAAGACAATTATTATCCTCATCAAAACAGACAAAAACAGGCAAAATGTTCACTCGAATAGTCATGATGGATGTGCGTCATTAAAAATTGTAATTTAACCTGTCAGATGAGGCTAATCTCACAAGAAAGCGTACATTTACCACCACATAACAGGACATGTAAATTAGGTATGATTAGCACGAGTTCACGACTGTCCTGTGTAATTATGCCACACGTCGCAGTCCCAGTTCATTTCTACGGTGGTTGTTAAGACGTGTTCTTATTTATGAATATTAATGAAATCTTGATTCTAATCTTAACCTGCCCCAAGCTCCAGACCTAAACTTACACATTTTAGTAACTTGAAGCCTAAACGTACCCGTTTTACCTGAAGAAAACGTCTCCACGTGGCTGCAACTAAAACTCGTGTCATTTTTACTTTTTCATACTGTTCTAAATGTACGCCGTAATATAAGTACAGTGGTCCCTCGGTCTATCACGGTTCACTTTCCGCGGCTTCGCTGTTTCGCTGATTTTTTTTTTAGTGCAATTTAGCTTTTTTTTTTACAGTGCTTTGGTCCTAGTGGCTGTAAGCTACTTTTCTCTCAAACTCACTGTTTGGACCGTATCACATGGCAGCATTCACAGACAACAGAACAGAAGCTCTTTTATAAAACTTTAGACAGTTTGGATCATGCAGGGGAAGCTGACCTGACGCTCAGACGTTTCTCCAGGTGAGGATTTGACTCTTTGAGCTCGTAGTTACCATGATAAGTTTGTTCACGCTGGAACGTCATTTGTGTAGTTCAGAGATGTGTTTGAGGAGCGTGTTGTGACTTCACTAGAGTCCAGATGCGTTTCGTGTCGGCTATGCATGCGTATGTACGGACTCTGCTGGCCTCGCAAGACCACGAGTTCTCGGGGATTCACGCTCAACTTGGGAGTTTCAGGGAGTTTACGTGATCTCTGGCACATGGATATGTAAACAAGGAACACTTGCGCCGAGTTTTGGGCTTATTTCACGTCACTTCATTTTCTGTTGGATTTTTCGCTGCACAATGGGTAAGTACAGGACGTTTATTTGCCTCCTGTGTGTTCAATAGTCGCGTATATGTCGAGCATTTTGCCGTATTTGTTGTAGAAGTAGAAACGTAATGTTTTTACTTTGAAAACCACCGGATTCACTTCACCCGCGAGCGCTTGGTTTCTTATTTGTTGTGTCTTGTCCGGAGCCCTTTTGAGCGCTCCGGCAGTCCGGAAAAATTTCCTTGAAACGGAAACGATCCGGACGTACGGAGCGGAGCCGCGCGGCTGCTGGACCAGACGGATCGCGGTGTGAGAGCCTCTCATTACTTTTCAAGAAACGGAAAGCCTCCGTACGCCGGACCGAAGTACGGACCGGATCCAGTGTGAGACCGGGGTGATCTGTGGCTCTGCGGTCGGCTGTGGAGCGCAGCGGGACGGGCAATGTGTCAAAAACAAAGCAGGAGAACGCGCACAGCATCGTCCCTCTTTAAAGTCACATAAACGACTCACGCTGTTGTATCTCGCTGTGAATCATGTGTTCAGCGCATTATTACCTGTACAAAAGACACTAAACATCAGAACCAGGCAGGTTATCAACTGAAATTATTGGTAAAAAATGAAGATCACTACTTCGCGGGTTTCGCCTTTCACGGGTTATTTTTGGAACATAACCCCCGCGATAAACGAGGGACCACTGTACTGAAAAAAGACCTGAAACCGTGGTCATAATACGCTGTTTTTGTGTCGTGGTAAATGTACGCTTTTGTGAGACTGTGTTGGTCAGACGCACTTTAATCGTACAAAAAAACTGCAAACTGGAATGGAGTTGAGCAAAATGAGTCTTCCAACCTGTCATTGACACCTTGAACCTTGAGTCAGACTTCTGCACATGATCCAAATGTAATTATAACTCATCATTTGTGTGTTTTTATTTAGTTTGAAGTGTGACTTTATTGTTTATTTTGTTTTGTTAAAGCATGTTCTGTCCTCATTACGAACAGAATGTGCTCAGGGATATAATTGTGAGGTAAGTAAGCAGTAATGATGATGAGCAGCTTAGAAACACAATGACACGCCCGATAAAGCTGATTTCAGATAAACGCAGCGGCTCATTAAGGAGTTAACCTGTCACTTGTGATATGATACACAATGACCTGCTCTGATTACACTGCAGACGAGAGTAATCGCGCTGGATCTGATAGGACATCTTCTTCTTTTGGGACTTTGTTTGGTGTGGCAGCCCTTCTGGTAAATGTGCGTCTTTTTGTGTCATTAAAAAAACACTAGTCCATCAAAACACAAAGACAACCTAGAGACAACTGACACATTACTTTTTTTACTTTATTTTTTTAACCAGGTTGAAACTGATTAAGTTTAACTGTCACTATTCACAAGTAACTAGAGACTTAGAGATTAGACACATCCATTCACTCTCTCATTCACTCACAGGGAAATTTACAGTGATGCCAATGAACCTAAACATACATATTTTTGGAGGTGGGAGGAAACTGGAGTAAACCCACGGTGACACAGGGAGAGCATGCAAACTCCACCCAGAGAGATCGTGAGATGTTGTTATGGTCCGACCCGGGAGTCGAACCCACGACCTCCTTGTTGGGAAGCCACAGCTCTAACCACTCTGGTACCAGAGTGCAATTTAAAATTTCAGAGCAACAAAAAAAAAAAAGAATAAATACATTTGGGTCAAAATATTTATATTCACAGTGGCTATTTTCCAAGCCTCAACATGGGAACATGGTAAATGGTCTCTATTTATACAGCACTTTTTTAATCTTTCAAGTCAATCAAAGAGCTTTACAATGAAGGATCCACTCACACAGTGTAACAGACACTGAGGCTGTTTGAGCTAAGTGTCTTGCTCAAGGACATGACGACTTCTGCTGTCCCACTGTAGCTCCTGTGTTCCAGCAGTCCAGGCCCTTACTTACTTAGGATCAGGCTTTGACAAGCAGCTATGGCCAAAAGTGTGCAGCAGATTCCAGTTATTGATGCACTTTCAGTCTAAACTCTGGGGACTAACAAAAAGAAATTGTCCTGAGGCCAAAGGCTGTAGCCATCATTTTGTTTACATGTAATGTATTGTTCTGTTCAGATGTTGGGTTAATCCCTGACACATTTCCGCCCTGTGAGGCGTTTGATGCAGGAGCTGGTAAATCTGAAGTTTGTTTGCATGATCACGCTCATCCACTGCACATGGCCTACTCTCTGACAAAAAAGTCTCACATCAGGAAGAAGGACAAGACTTTAGAGCAAAACAAACGTGTAAAAAGTTTAGGTTAGGTTTCTTTATTTGTCATACAGTTTAAGAGTGCTATAAGATGTGGACTGTGAATACAAACACAATATAAAAACACACATTCTAAAACTGGCTTGATCATGTCACTCACACTTGATGTTATTTTTATCTTGTCTAGTTTTAACCCTAATAATGAATACCCGGTGCGTCCTCTAAACATGTGCTGATAATAAACACCAGATGGTCTTCGTTCATCGTTTCCTTCTGTATCAGCGTCTTGCCCTGTGAATGACTCGTAGCACCTTTAACTCCTGATATTACAACAGAAAGAGAAGGTAAGATGACTCCAGACGCCACTGCTCTGTTTATAGCTCCATTTCACTTCAGTTTCCAGGACAAAGCTTTTCTGGGACGCCAGCACACAGAAGGGACATTGGGTTTCTCATTTAGAGTTTACAATGTTTACAGTGATACGTCTGTGGAATGGAGGCGTTTAGACTGTGATGGCCTCATTCAGACACAAAAGAGCAGATCGGTCTGTGGGGTTTCTCTGGGTTCATGTCAGGTCGGAGAAGAAACGACACGAGACTCAAGGCTGTGTTGTTTTTAAGAAGCATCCAGTGAGTTGTAATAGTGTCTAGAGAGTGTGTGTCCATAGTAGAATAAATAATAATCTACTGTTGTTGGCGTCAAACTTAATAAAACAAAATTCACTTAAAAGAGACCTACTTCGTTTTTAGGAAGAATTAACTCTGAAATATGCAGATCAATAATTGACATTTTGTTTATTGCAAAACTGGCTAAAATGGCCTAGAAATATAAACATTGACTTCCTCAAAATGGCTGAAATGATGAGCACCGGTGATGCGCGGTCAGGAGAGGTAAGGCCTCACCAGGGGAAAAAATACGTCATGTCAATAAGATATATTTTGCCACGCAATACATTACGAACACATTCTTATTTATGTTGGTCTGGTGTGCAAAAGCATCAAGGGAAATGGAGTCAGACAAAACACAAAAACAATCGTTAGGAAAAACAAACAGAAATACAGAGTGATTTTTTGTTTATCAAAAGAGCCACCGCTCATCGACACAAACAGTGGAAACAAGTCGAATTCAGAACTGTTGTCAGTAAGAGTTTATACTTTTGATATAACAAAAGTTCTGCTGCTAAATCAACATTTGTGAATAAATACTGACCATACGACTCTTAAAAGTTACATTCAGGTGAAAAAACTAAGGAAAACAGTGTCTCAAGCTTCAGGAGACAGACGTCTGTCAGACCGGTTCAGACCTGATCCAAACAGCTGCTCTCAACCTGTTTTGTTGTTTTATTCAAAGAAGTTTCCTCAGCTAAGCAGATAACCAGCTGCTCTTTCTGCATAATGCATGAGCCGGAAAGTGGAAAGAGACGATCGAAAATCCCTCAATAAATAAATGCGTAAAAATGTCCTTTAGTTCAGCGGTCCCCAACCTTTTCTCTTGCAAGAACCGGTACAGTCACAATTTTCTTTTCTGGGGACCGGTTGAAGTTGGGTAGCACCAATAACAACAACGCAAACTGCATACAACTGATTATTGTATATATTTTTTTAGCTTTTATTGCTTCAATTTGCAGTTTATTTGGTTAAATGGCACAATATTTCATAGTAAAGCACAAGGGAGTAGTGATAAAATAAAATACATCATAAAAGATCCTCTGGGGCCCGGTAGCAGATGGTTCGCGGAGCTGTTTTGGGCCCCGGACCGGTGGTTGGGGACCTCTGCTTTAGTTAGTAAAATATTTACAGCAGTCTTTAAAAATGTCCCTCACTTTACATTTAAAAGCAGAAAAAGAGCTCTACAGCTCAGAGGCTCGTCTCACTCAGATCTACGTAGACAATGGCCCGTTTATTCAGTGCAGGCACCCACTGTTTCTCAAAAAAAGTGACAAAATATGTTTGTAGATGCACTTTTTGACTGCTTTGTCTTCCTATTGTCAAAAATGTATTTTATGCAAACATGAGCGCTGTTAGTGAGTTAATTTGAGAGTGAACAGAGTTTGTACAAAGTCGAGGTGAGGCATGCCACTGTTTACCTAACAGCTCTGTCTGAACACCAGGGCAGTTCTCGCTCTGTGCAGAAGCTTAAATGTGTTAAGCTTCACTGTTTGCTTTGACACAGCCTTAAACAAACAGAATCAACTACGTCATCGGCAGTTTAGCTTGAATTAAATGATAAGTAAGTGCCGTGCAGGGCAAAGAGTCGCAGGATCGAAAATAATACTCTAATGAGATTCTGTGATTCTGGAATGCAAAAGTTTTATATAATTGTATGCAAAGTAAAAAAAAGTACAAGTAAGCCACCAGACCTGTGCCTCAGCAGCTGTAAACCTCACCACACGTCACTGATAAGCACTGCCTTGTTATTGTAAAATGTACCATTGACACGCAGGCAGATCTGTCATGTTTTACTCTGTGATTGTGAACTAAACCCATTGACTTAGTGGCTTAAAAACACAGCAGCCCATGTCTTCAGATTCAACCAAACCTCTTGTAGCTCTCAACTAATCACTGAATAATTCTACCTCCACCACAGCAGCAGCAGAAGCATCTCCTCCTCTTCACCACCACCAAAGGGAGATACTTTTACTAAATCTGAATTTGTCTGAACAAGGCAACGTCCTCAAAAAGTCCTTCAAACCATTAGAGACTAAAACCCATGAGTAACCACTTTACCTCTCTCTCTTTTCCGTGCTCATCTTGTCTTCTTTTTCTAACCGAGCCCCAGTTTCCTCCTTAAAACCCACTTAACAGTTTTTCTTTTTGCAAACTTGCCCTATCAATTGCAAACTCACATCTATTTTCAATAATTATGACCTATTCAGTTGTTGAACGATATGGCAAAAAAAAAAAAAGTGTATCGTGATTTTCTTGGGACCAGATCACGATTCATGTAAACTTATTGTTTGTGAATGAAATCATCTGCAGTTTCAGAAAATTCCTACTTCTTGTACGATCACTGACTCTGAGCAGAAGAAAGACCGACCATTCAGAGAATAAGTTGGAAATAATAGTCACAATAAAATGATTTAGTTAAAAAAGCAGACTGAAATGAGCTACCAATCTCCCCAACCACATTCTAACTTTTTCATTCATTAATTCACCATTGTTCATACATATTTAAGGCTTTATTGATGCTTTATAAGGTGAATTAAGGTGCAGTTATGATACAAAGATACCACTGCCTGTTAATTGTATCCAATCGGAGTGAAGTGTCCTTGAGCCGGCCTGTGTGTGGCTCTAAAAATAGCCTGTGTTTGGTTCCTGGGGTCTAAAGGATCTGGGGCAGCTCACTGAGGTGACAGATGGATATCAGGACGGAATCAATAGTTCTGATCCAGTATTAGAGAGAAAGACTCACAGATTTATAACGTTTATAGGTTCATCTTCTACTTTTACTGATGCGGTTCTCAGACTTCTCACACCTGGTTTTATAAAAAACTAGAACTAAAGAAGAGACAATCGATAGTTATTCATACATATTTGAAAAGGCTGAAGACCAGGTGGGTGAAGTGTGGTAAAGTGTCTCATCGTGGACTTGTGGTTACAGCAGGCACTTATCCCACTACTAATCAGGTCCGAGCTTCTACGATGACGATGTACAGCAGCTCATGATAAACTGGAGATTATTCCTGATGGCACACTTCCACACTTCCACTACTTTGCTCTACATGACTCTTTTTAGCAAGGTTGTGTTTCCATTATCTTTAGAATCTGATACTAATAGCAACTGTTGATTCTAGCAGCCGCCAACCAAACAGTGTTTAATCTATGCTTCTGGTTATCTGGTTAGACCTTGTCTCTATCAGTTAGATTTTAGCAAAATTTGAATTTCCAAAAATCTAGAGAATCCATCTGGAGAGACCTCTGTCATAAGGTTAAAGATGGCTAGCCCAATCACAGCGCACCATTGCAGTTTGAGAGGAAGTGCACGTTCAAACTAAAACAAACATGGCAGTTTTTTTTTTTACACGGCATATTGTCTGTAATTTGTCTTGTTTTTACTGACGTTCCGGAAACGACGACAGATGATTAGGGCAACAACCATTTAACGTTACTTAAGTCATGAAATGTGCATTTTTTCGGTTTGTTTTAACGTGATTTATCTGACCTGAGCTGTGGCAGCGTAAATGTGGCTCCTCGTCACGTTGTTGAGTTCGTTTATCAGAATCACATCCACAACAGATTTCTTATGAAACAAACCAAAGACTCTCTCTTTTAATCCATTTACGGTGGTAAAGTCCAAACATCCAAACTTTGCAGTTCTGTTCACTGTTCTGTCCAAACTTTCCTCAAACATCCTTGATCTTCCGTTGCTACGACGACAAGGTTGTTGTACTTCCGGTTTATGGACTTTTTGATTGATCTTTTGCGTTTTAATAGAAAAAACGACAATCTCATTTGAAAATTATCTGTAAAGAAGATAAATAATAATTTTGTTAAAATCTGAAGGTAAAATAAGCTGCACAGTCATAATTAATTCATTTATAAACGGTTCTTCGGATTGAAAACACAGACACACACATTCACACGGCTTTAGAATCACATGAGGACGTCTGAGGTTGGTGAATTACAGGAGGTATAATTCAGGGGAAACTTTATAGACATTTTTAACAGACATGGACGATTCACACGAGAGAAGAAACTCAGACGAGGTCTGTAATCATTACATTTACACGAGGTCCCTGGGTAAATATTAGGCCGTGCGAATGGGACTTTACTTGATCCTATTTTTACAGAGTTATGGAGAAACTTAACTTTTGAAAATTGTGCACTGAGGAGATTTGTGCAATTGTGAAATGATCTTTACTTTCAACTGAATTTAGCAAAAAACGTGAGTTGTCAGCATGATTGATTGATAATGTCTAGAGCTCAATTCAGAGAGAAACATGTGAATGTAGTGGGAGCCATGTTAGGTTAGAGCAAACCCTAAAAAGGTACCCGGTCCGAATGAAGCAGGACCCAGAGCCAAATAGAGCAGGGTCAAGTAGGGCTACTGAAAACACCCCAATAAAACAGAACCAAGAACCGTATTTTCCGGACTATAAGTCACTCCAGAGTATACGTCACACTTTTTGGGGGAAATTATTTTTTACATAAATTGGCAACATAAACAGACGCGGGACACTCTTGAAATCAAACCAAAGTAACGCTCTCTCGTCAGTGCGGTTCGTGAGACTGCAGCCTCCAGGTCCTCCAGGTTATAAATGTTAGCTCTGCACTTACACAAGTGTCTGCACCTCGGAGGCGACAGTGTCACGTCTCACTGGAGGAACAGCAGGGTCTGAAGCGGCATTTGTCCCTCGTTTGAGAAGCAGGGAGAGCTCAATAATAGTTATTCACAAATTCACCTTTCTTTTTTAGTCAATCTGATTATAAGTCTCACCCCCTGCCAGACAATGAAAAAAAGTTTGGCTTATAGTCCAAAAAATGAGGTTAATAACAGTAAAACAGCTGTGCAGCATCTGGAAACATCTTTATTTACTGAGCGTGGTCAGGACTTTATGGGATTTCACTTATTGTACATGTCGTAGCATGAGAATCACTCATAAACAATGCATAAGAACTTGGTCCAAGAACATAATACAGACGATGATAAAATCACATTAGTTACATGGATGTCATTGAACAGAAAGAGGTCAAAGCAACTGAAGGGGAACCTTTTGTTGGCCAACAATATAATCAATACACATTCTTCCTGCTGCGAGACCGTGTTGAATGCAGATCACCACAACATATTCACCGTTTAAACAACCTACTGCTGTTTGTTCATGAGCCTGAAGTGTCACACAGATGAGTTAGCCACTGCTTTATATATCATTAGACTGAATTAGAGACGTGGCCGAGCAGGAAACAGCTAAAACACGGCATAAAGTCAGATCACAGAGCACGAATCCACCCTCTTCACATCTGTTTGTCTTCCAAATGTTTCTGCTGCTGAGTGTTGGCTGGAACTGAGGCCAAATGTGGGAAAATGTCCTTTGAAACCAACCCAACACGTTTGGCTCAAAAGCAGAACTCAGCTCAGATCAGCTGAACGACCATAATGAGACGAAGAAGACACTAATGAATGAGACAAATTATTATGAATTGATCTCACCGTCGCACAGAATGAGGGCAAATGGCAACGTGATATTAAAGCAAAACTAACTCTGTGACCTTGTTAAATGTCTTTTACCTGTTTGTCAAAGCCTGGTCCCATCGGATCTCAGAAGTTAAGCAAATTGGGGCCTGGTTAGTACTTGGATGGGAGACTGATGGAACACCAGGTGCCACAGTGGGATGACAAATAGCCTGTCGTTGTGTCTTTGGGCAAGATGCTTAATCCACATTGTCTCAGTGTCTGTGTACACTGGGTGAGTGGATCCTTGACTGTAAAGAGCTTTGCATGGCTTGAAAAATAGAAAAGCGTGAAATAAATAGACACTATTTACCATTTAGTAAGTCTCTGTGACGGTCATGTGGGGGTTTTGGGGACATTTGAAGCTTGTGTCGGCTCTCTCAGTTTCTTGTACTTCAAGTGTCTGAATCCTGACCCGACAACGAGGGCTGGGTATAAGAAATCAAAAGGTCACGAGATTGAAACCATCGTTGATTATTTAGTTGCACAAGTGGAGAAATTAACCAGCCCGATCTCACAAGAAAGCGTACATATACCACGACATAACGCAACATGTAAATTGCGTATGATTAGCACGAGTTTACGGCTCTTTTGCATAATTATAGTACGCGTCACAGTCCCAGTTCATTTCAATGGTGGTTGTTAAGATGTGTTCTTATTTATGAAAATTAACAAAATCCTACATCTAATCTTAACCTGCCTCAAGCCCCAACCCTAATGTTAACCATTTTAGTAACTTTTTGCCTGAACTTAACCGTTTAACCTGAAGAAAACGTCTCCACGTGGCTTCAACCAAAACTCGTGGCATTTTTACGCTTTTTCATATCGTGCTTTATGTACGCGGTACCATAAGTACGCAAAACAGGACTGATATCGTGCTAAAAATACGCTATTTTTGTGTCGTGCTATATGTACGCCTTCTTGTGAGACTGTGTTGAATTAAAGGTGCATGGCGTAAGTTGCAAAGGTTTTGAGCAAGGGCGCCATCTTTGGCGTTTTGTGGCACTGCACCCTCCCTACTATCAGCAGCTGAAGACGTATTTTACGCTTAAAAGATTCTTTTGACACATCGTTATTTTCTGCTGAATGTTTTCTGACTTAAGAAGACAAAGGTTTTTGTATGAAAAAGTAGATGCTGGCTATTTTACGTTCTTTTTGACTGAATGATCAGTTTACAAACTCCAAAAGTTACACAAGAAAAGATTATTGAGAGTTTGAGGAAAAGCTTTGTTTTAGCGTGAGAGAAAACTGTAAACAAGCTTTTTACAGGCCTCATTTGTCATAAACTAAATGCTCAATGGCAATTTATTACTCTAATAAAACATAAACCTTACCAAGACAAACAGCTAAACGCTAAGCTACTAAATCTGTGTCTAAATGTGCGATGTACTTGGACAGGCCTGAGAGTCTTACCTTCTAATGAAAATAATCACCAGATGAACGTCTTATTGATCTCCAGCACAATTCCTCTTTCTCAAAAACATGTCCAAGTGCTCCTCGGTCCTGCAGTCGGCTTCATACCATGCTGTTACGGTGGGCTGGTTGTTTTGAATTCTTCCGTGTGTTACGGGGGTTCGGAAGCTAGATGGCAGTATTTACCAATGATTATTTATCTTATTTTTCATTAAACAGCCTTTACAACAGTCGTCCATTGTATAAAACCGAGAGCTTTTGCTAAATAAATAGAAATAATGACGATAATCCAGTGAAGAAGGACCAGCGCGGGAAAATGCGACCCGCACCACTCACATTTATGAGCCTGTCTGCGCTTACAGAGGCAAACTCGGTAAGTTTACAAAACGTCATGGCGCACATCCAGGCAAGTGCCAATGGACGGTAATTTGATATATCGTAATATTGAATATTTTAACTTACGCAATGCACCTTTAACGTACAATGCAGACTAACTCTGGGCTCAGGCTGCACTCGGTCCAGCTCTGGTCCTCACGTGGAGGACGGCTCATTCAGTTCACTGTTCCTTTGGTGCTGCTGCTGTCACCTCCTTTGATCTCACACACTGCGCACTCTTGGGAGAACTGTTTTTGTGACGGAAAACAGGTCTGCGGCGGACAGCGGTCATCCACAGTGAAGCACTGACACTTGTGGCATCTGTGCCATTATGTTGGGCTAAAACTGAACATTAATAACAGTGTCCTTTTATTTTGGCCAGCCGAAGTCACACTACGGGCCAGATTTATCAAACATTTGCTCATATGGAAACAGGTTAGGGGGAGCACCTTGGCATTAAAGATGCAGAATTTGAGGTGGTGCATATATGTTTTATGTAATTTGTAAATCTTCCAGTATTAAAGTTTGCATAAATTGCTTGCAAATAACATGATTTTTTATTTTTTTTTTTTTGCTGTTTGCAGCCACAATTTAGCACATCCAGCCAGGTGCTAAATATGTGTGCATTGTTGTTTCTAATCAGCATCTTCACATGTGAGCTAGACTGTGAAATAGATTATCTTTGGAACAGAGAACACACATTGAAACTGTAAACATTGTTTTTTATATTTACAGAACATGTTTTGAATTGTTATGATTCTATTTTCGTCAGGTGTATCAATCATGTTGAAAAACTGTCATTGTTTTCACCGACAGCAAAAACAAAGTATTGCAGTATAATTAGGTCTGGGCAATGTTGCAATAAAAATCAAATCGAGGGCATCCCTGTGACAATCTGCTGTTTTGATTAAATCGTCACATTGTGATTTCCTATTTCTCTATTTGATGTGTCTGTTCAAATACAGACCATTTTTTACCACATATACGTCTCTTGTTGGGCCACCTTTTTCGGTTACAGTGAAAGAGTTACAGTGTTTTGGGCGTACTACTGAGTGGAACTTTCACATCATAAAAAAAACGTTAATTTTACTGTCATTTTCAGGTTTGATCCACACAAAAAATGAACGACTCAAACATTTTCTTTTCTAATTAATTGATAACTTTTCGTTAAAGGGCTGAGGTCAAATGCTTTGGGCTTTTTTTTTTTCAAAAGCTTGGTCAGCTTTC
The DNA here is from genome assembly GCA_038363315.1 of Mugilogobius chulae. Classification (NCBI taxonomy): domain Eukaryota; kingdom Metazoa; phylum Chordata; class Actinopteri; order Gobiiformes; family Gobiidae; genus Mugilogobius; species Mugilogobius chulae. Next base: position 27,073,956 of record CM076396.1, read on the forward strand.
TTTCTGGACAGTGGCGACACTGATCATTTTTTTGTCCTGCTCTGGGCGAGTGACAGGTGGATTTAACCAATGACAGTGAAGCTACTGGTGAAAAAGATAATTTACATCAAAGACAATAGAAAAATAAACCGTCTACAAGAACCAGAATAAAATTGAGATCGTGACCTGGATCCAAGAAGATCGGGATACTTTATATTTTGTCATATCGCCCAGCCCTAAGTGTAGTTTGCATTGTTTTAGGTTAAGAATTTCTGCCAATGAAGTCTTTCCTGTTCCAGTTTCAATTTGTTTATAAGACAATCTGTTAACTTCTTGGGTATTAAAGTGGTAAAAAAAAAGTATCACTGCTGCTATATTGCAATTAACAATTCAAAGCAAAATATTGTAAATTAGATAAAACTCTCGTCCATCCAACACTACACAAAGAGCCTTATGCATTCCAGTCACAGCACAGGAACAAAAACAGACCCACTGTTGCTGAGAGAGTGGTGAGAGCTGCCAAAAGCCTTAATTTAATGAAGCGAGTGGATGTGAACCGAGGTCCAGCGTCTCCGAGAGGCCCACAGCTGGTCCACACTGCGCCTAAACAAACCTCATCTGATTAGAGAGAACGGCCCGGTGCAGAGACACGCCGGGATCCTCCAGCGAGAGGCAGGAACATGCGTGATTGGACAGAAGTGTGCTCGGAATATCTACGACATGTATGAGCAATGTGTTATGACCGGTGCATAGTGATAAGAACTAACGTGGAGCCGAGGTTTGCAAGAAAGTCCAAACTCAAAGAGAGACAAGTCTGAGTCAAAGAGAGAAAAGTCCGAGTTAAAGAGAGACAAGTCTGAGTCAAAGAGAGACAAGTCAGAGTCAAAGAGAGACAAGTCCAAGTGAAAGAGAGACAAGTCCAAGTGAAAGAGAGACAAGTCCGAGTCAAAGAGAGAAAAGTCCGAGTTAAAGAGAGACAAGTCTGAGTCAAAGAGAGACAAGTCTGAGTCAAAGAGAGACAAGTCTGAGTCAAAGAGAGACAAGTCCGAGTTAAAGAGAGACAAGTCTGAGTCAAAGAGAGACAAGTCAGAGTCAAAGAGAGACAAGTCCAAGTGAAAGAGAGACAAGTCCGAGTCAAAGAGAGACAAGTCCGAGTCAAAGAGAGACAAGTCCAAGTCAAAGAGAGACAAGTCTGAGTCAAAGAGAGACAAGTTAGAGTCAAAGAGAGACAAGTCCGAGTCAAAGAGAGACAAGTCCGAGTCAAAGAGAGACAAGTCCGAGTCAAAGAGAGACAAGTCTGAGTCAAAGAGAGACAAGTCCAAGTCAAAGAGAGACAAGTCTGAGTCAAAGAGAGACAAGTCCAAGTCAAAGAGAGACAAGTCCAAGTCAAAGAGAGACAAGTCTGAGTCAAAGAGAGACAAGTCCAAGTCAAAGAGAGACAAGTCCAAGTCAAAGAGAGACAAGGTCAAGTCAAGTTCTCTGCTTTTAGCTTCAAGTCTTTATATCAAATAAAAAAAAAAAATATATATATATATATATATATATATATATATATATATATAATATATATATATATATATATATATATATACATTTAAAAAAGAAGTTGGGATATGTTGCGCCTTGTTCTGCAAAATTAAATAATTATTTTTTTTAATAGAAGCATGAACTCGTCTCAAGTCACTGATCTTTAAGTCCAAGTCAAGTCTCGAGTCATCAAAACAACAACGAGTCTGACTCAAGTCCAAGTCACAACTTACAAGTTCACTCCATTGAAAGTTCAATCCAAACACTATTTTATGCGACGACTGGTGCAAAGTCTGGAATTTTTTGAGCTACTGCAACTCATCAGAAACAGCAAAAAAACAGCAGAAAATACAGGGCAAGTCACTCTGCCAAAACTCACACGGAGACTAAACAACTTCACCTAACTTAGTCGTATTTAACATTTAATAACAGAGGAAGTAGTTCTGATTTCCATTCAGTCTGAGAAATGTTCATGACACAGGAAACAGAGAAATCATAATTATAGTCATTAGAGTCCAGAGACATTAATTATGACATTAATCATTTCTACAATAAGAGATCCTATGTCATCACATCATAAGCTCATGTGCTTATGTAGACTCAAGCAAAGGTTTTATACAAATGCTTTGCAAAGTAAATATAAAAAATATTGACGTGCAAGTAAGCAAAGACTTAGTGCTGTACAGCTTCTTCAGCTGCAAACCTCACATCAGGACCCAAACCACTCCGACACAAAACTCGCTGTCCATGTTTGTGCTGTCAATCAATGTCTGTTCACACCAACTGGGCGTCTCTTAAAACACCTAAGGGCATCTCCCACTTTTGCGAGTCTGTTTGGGATGCAGTTTTGGACGGAGTAAGTCTCTGATCGCGTTTACCCTCAATTTAATTATCACTGAATCAGTCACTGCTCTTCTCCTGTTGCTTCATGTGTTTTTGCGTATTATTTGTCCGTTATCAATCTCACACATGCTGTTTGTTGTGATTCTGAGCCTCACGTGCGTCTCAGCCTGGATCGCGTCACTGTTCACTTCCTGGTTTTATTTCGCTCTTGGACCATTTGTGTCACAAAACAAACGAACCGCTCCAGAGCTCGTTTCAACCGAGCCGAGACCGACCTCTCCAACAATTACCCAACCGAACCAGAACAATCCAGGCAAACGAATCCTGATCTGAATCAAAAGTGTATTGTGATGCAGCCTTGATTTCTCCTGAACAGATAGAAGCGTTCACAAGAATCCCCTTTTCCCATCACCCAGAGTCATAATGATTGAACAAACACGCTTAGCCCCAATTAAAGGCAAACCATGAAAAGACCCGGCTTTGTCCAATAGCTCTGTTTGCTAAGATCAATAGAATATCCAGCCTATGTTAAAAAGCATTGTGCATTATGGAGGAAATGTGCCTTATTATTATAGCTGCGTATTTTCCCTTTTAGCTCCTGCGCCGGTGCCGGGAGATGACATTTCGTTGATGTAAAAGATAGTACGTTCTTCAAAAGGGAGGATTTGTTTAAGGTCCAGGTTGAACGTGGCTCTGCTAATGACACGAGTGAATGCAAAGGCAGAGCAAATGTCACGGAGCATTTGATTGAGGACATGCAGGTTTCCATGGAGCTTCATAGATGAAGGGTTGGTCGCGGCAGAGTTCAGATGTGCGCCGCTTCATTGTAGAAAAACAACCTTACGTAACAGAGAGTCATGTTCAAGTCATTATTATTTACATTTTCAAATCTATTCATGTAGATTCTAACAGATTTTAGACTTCCATGTATTAAATTTATTTCTTAGGTTTATCAATCCAGCTTTTTCATTTCCGATACCGATTTTTGCTTTAATTGTTTGCCAATACTTAAAATTGACAGATTACGGGAAATTTTTATTCCTGAAACTTGGTGAAGTAGTTAGAAAATGGAACCATAACTGTTATTTATACTTTATGAGACAAAAATTTTAAATGTTGTAAGACTTTCTGGTCAACGTCAAAAAGTAAATAATTTGATAAGGCACAACCATTATATTCACTGAATCGAATACTTAAGAATGCAAAAAATCATGGATGAGCAAAGATATTCGATCCCAGATTTAGACTGGTGCATCACTAATGTTTTTGTTCCTACAGGGCTGGGCATTACATCAAATAGAGCTCAGTATGTTGACGTCACACATCAGAAGCATTCTTAAACCAATGGAGACTTTAAAATACTAAATACGAAAGCTTGGCGATATTATTAGGTGTGTTCAAAATTTGAAAATCTGGATTGCGGACGAGAGCAGGCGGCTGAAGAAAAGGGGAGGAGGTTGAAGTTGGACACTTCTTGAGCTCAGGAGCAGCCTCAGGTCTCACAGAGTCACTGACAAAGCACAAAGTTTGGACACTGACTTTCAGCTCATCAAGATCATGTTGCTGTTTGTAATGTACAGCATCCTGGGTCTTTTCTGAATCATGTTAAACACGTGTGATGCTATAAAAGTAAAGTTACAATAAAGACAGAGGAGTAAGAACTGCACAGTGTCACGTTTGATCAAAGCCAATCAGCTGTCAGTCCACACATGTTCACTGCACTGCATTTCCCAGCATGCATCATGGCTTTGTAGTCATCGAGGTGGTGAAGTCAGGCTGCAGTTTAATTTAATTGACCTTTATTTAACCAGGGAAGTCCCGCTGAGATTCAGAATCTCTTTTGCAGGGGAGCCCTGGGGAAGGGTCAGGGGAGGCATTAATGGACATGTTTTTAGTTGTAGGAGGAAACCGGAGTACCCAGAGGAAACCTACGCAGACACGGGGAGAACATGTAAACTCCACATAGAAAGGCCCCGGGTCGACTGGGAATCGAACCCAGAACCTTCTTGCTATGAGGCCAGAGCGCTAACCGCTGCGCCACCGTGTCGCCCAGTTGCTTTATTCTCGTCTTGACAGTCAAAAAGCCTGCAGTCAGACTAAACTCTCGAGGTGTTGTCGTCAAAAGCCAATGGCGAGTCGAGGAGCCTATACCATCTAGACCAGGACTATTCAACTTAGTTTTCCAGAGGGCCAGATTTTTTGGGTTGTACAAAATATCCCCCCCACAAAATTAACCTCTGTTTTTGAATTGAATTTCTCCACAAAATTTCCAAACCAGCACTGAACTAGAATTGAACAGGGACTAGACCAGTACCAGCCAAGTCTGAGCAGGAGTTATTGGTAATAGACTGATATCAAGTCAGGTCTAAAGCAGAACTACACCAAAACTAAAATGAGACCAAATCAGGTCAAAGGTACACCCAGAATTTACTCTGCAAGCAAGATAAAAAAATGTATATTTGCAATATGTGGAAGATTGGTTGAGGGCCAGATCAAATCTTTGGAGGGCCAGTTTTGCTCCCGGGGCCTTAAGTTGAATTGGCCTGATCTAGACCATCTTGAACACACGTATTGCAGGCCTATATTGAGATACTTTCTGCACAAAATAAGAATTTGGCCATAATGTACATATCAAGATAATGTAGTTCTGGGTATAACGAGCTGATAAAATAGATACAAAACTCCAACTGGTCACTGTTAAAAGAAAAGTGACAAAGACAGAATGAGAACACTGATTATGGTGCCTATTTGTTGTGTTATACATAAGATTTGTATTAGGTTTAGCAAAAGGCATCACCAGAATCTCTTTTTTATTAATTTACTTTTTTACTTTCTTATCAGCAGGCTATTAGCTTAGAAAAACACAATTGATTTAAAAGATACTGAGATAAATATTGCATGTGGAGATATGGAAAAAAAAAATTAAAAATTGTCCACATCACCCACTGAATAAACTATCCCTTCTGTAAAAACCTTCATATCTAATCTGTCAACAAGACTAATGAGAGTGTTTTATCTTGTTTTTGCTCAACCTATTATGTATAATTTTGGCTATTTTTGTCTCTATGAAAACATGAAATAATGAACAACTTGTAATACCGTATTTATGAAAGTAAACTACAGCTACACATTAAAACTGTATCTCTAGTCAGCTGCAGTGTGTCACTTTAAAATAACCGTGAAATCATTTTAAACATGCCTGTAGCTAATTGTTTTGAGATTTCCGTTCAAATCTATAATCATCCGTGAAAACTGCTGACTGCTTTAGTTGTCGTGATTACGCAAAACATGTGGGTTTGGCTCCGGCTCTTTGTCTGACATTAAACAGGTGAATGAATCATGTCGAGATTATCAAGATTATCTTAAAACAACAAAATATATATCAGAACCGAAGCAACAACACTTCTGACATTAAATATTCAGAATTGACCTTTCGCCGAGCTCCGCCCCAAATCGGCTATTATCCAATCAAACATCGTAGCAACCGTTGCTATGTAAATAAGGTCCGTCAAATCTTGAGCTCCAAGCAGGATGGTGAAGCAATGCGCCTACGGTTTATGTAAACTGGACGGCAGATACCCAGAAATATTGACCGGAGGAGTTGTGTTCTTTCCATTTCTAAAGCTGAAAACAACTGGAGCAGTGCTACAATGGATTAAACAGTTTAACAGCTAAATATATGGAACAAATGTCTGCTCAAAGGTAAAACTAATGTTTAACTATAGCTATGGACTTACTGTGTTGTTAGATCTAGAGGCAAAAACACAAACTATACTGAAGTTATACCACGACGAGGATATAACTGCAGAAGTTATGCTCTAAGCTGCTACGTTTAGCGAGCCTTGCTGAGGGTAAGCTTTAGCCAACACTGGTAGGTTTAGCTCGCTAACATAGCCTCGTAAATGAACAATAAACTTGCAATAGAGAAAAATAGACCTTAACATATGAAAGTGAACTTACCCGGCAGTGCAAGAGCAGGACAAGGCTGTGCTTGTTGTATTTGAGATAACGTTAAAGATCATGTGTTTCTCTGATTTAGCTTGAGACCAGTAGCATTAGCCTCCATAGGAGTTATGTCCCTCTGTTGTGTATTTTAATGTTTTGAATAAATCCCTCCACTGCACAGTGAACCCCTTTTGCCTCGATCTAGAGGATGTCGCGGAAAAATTGCTTTAAAAAAGTCACTAACGTGAACAGGTGTACTTCTTTCTGTCATTGAAGTCTATGGCACGCTGTCATATTTGACGGACGTAGCAACAGTAACTAAGGGGGCGGGGCTCGGCGAAAGGTCAATTAGACTTTTTACATGTTAAATTTATGATAATCAGTCTTTAGTTTAGTTAGAATGTGCTTTTCCACTTTTCAAATACTTTTTACACCAAGGAAGCACTCACACAGTTTTACCAGTTTACACAGATACTTGGCAAAAGTAAGTGTTTTGCCCAATGACACAATGACTCATTCCCTGTGTGTTTCAGCTTCTCCCATTAAGTTCTGACCAGGCCCTGCCCTCTTTAATCTGACTGTATCAGGCTTTGACAGGTGACGGACATAATGTTATGAGCTTCAATTGAGGTAAATACTACGGCTGTACTCGTTGATTGATATCAGGATATATCGTGACAAATTTGTTGGACAATACATGTATCGATACAGGGATATGTATCGGGATAGTTAAACTTCTGCTGCTTTAAGGCTGAAAGTGACTTAGCCATAAGACACTTGTATCCAACATTAAAAGCAAAACACAATTTCCTGCATTTTCTACACAAGTTACATTCTTAACATTTATTTTAAGGACAAAAACAACAAAACATGTTGAGAACATTTTCACAAGTAATGGACAATATTTTTCTATAGATTTTTCTACATTTTCTTTATTTGGTCAAATATTTCTTGATCTGTATTGCCTTGAGGGAAATGTATGGAGACATGTATTGAGGAAACATATTGTATCGGAAGGCTCTTGGCAATATCCAGACCTAGTAAACACATAGTTGATTTTAAGGTCATGAAAACATAACAAATAGTTCATTAGAACTTTTCTCATGTAGTACATAATACATTTTGAAGATTCTGTCAGGTAACAGTTTCAGACCTACAGTTTGTCATTCTAGTTGAAGGGTCATGGGTATTGAATTGAATCTTGATTTAAAAAATAATAATTGTGTCAAAACTTGCAGTTATAATCTGGTATGCTTCAATAATAATGCTAGCTCCACAAAATAAGGTTTCATAATAATTCAGGTTCACACGGTTAAAAGTCTTAAGTCCTCAACAGCTTCCACACAAAGAAAAGAATAATATTGGCCACATAACTCATCTGACGCTGAGCTACAAACACCTTCATGGTAAGTGAGTTAAAATGGCCTCTGCACTAGTTGCTTCTTACATGGACATGCTCTCTGGCATCTCTGCGTAACCAATAGTTTGTTCCAAAATGTTTATAATTTAATATTTTCTTGGCTTTATACTACGTAGATCAAGGATCATCAACAATATTTGGTTTGGAAACTGATGCTAGGGTTGGACTTTCATTGTCCCTAATAAATTCTGTTTCACTCTTCAAGCTCACGAACGGCCATCGGCTGCTTTTATACATTCACTGGACTATGATAATGTGCCAACACTATAGAGCCTTCAGTGGATTAAGTTTGTGACTGGCTGTGCTCGACTCACTAACCACTGGGCCTGCTGCTCCCACAGCCTGGCTGAGTCAGCTAATGTCTCATAAGAGTGTTTGCTTTTTTTTAAAAGAACTAAAAGCTAGAATCTTTAGAAATCTGTATGTTTTGATGTTCACGGTTTATTATACATATGGGTATTGTTTATTAGTGTGTATTTTCTTTGTCACTGTGGCTCCGGTGAACCTTGAAAAAAAGGCCTCTTTTCCAATTGGTTCTTACCTGCTTAAACAAAAGTTAAATAAATATAATGCAAATACTATTTATAACAGGCAATAGCGTTTTGCTCTCATAGTAAGTAAGTAATCTTTATTTGTACAGCGCATTTCACAGACACAGAGTCACAAAGTGCTTCACAGTGAGATGAACCCCTCCCCTCCCCACTCAGTGACAGTAAACTGCCCTGGGGCAACTCAGCAGAGGCGATTCACCTAAACACCTGGTGCCTCAACCTCCGACGATCACTAAGTGTTACCTAACATGCATGTTATCAGTTGGTGGGGAAACCGGAGTGCCCGGAGGAAACCACCCAGGAACATGCAAACTCCACACAGAAAGGTCCGGGCCTGAGCGAGAATCGAACCTGCGACCTTCTTGCTGTGAGGCCAGAGCGCTCTGCCACCGTGCCGCCATAGTAAAGCTCACATCAGAGAGCTCACTTTCTGCTTCACGAAGAATAAAACACTTTGTAACCAGATACAGACACAGCACTGTAGCCTCAGTTTCCCCCAAAAAGGTGCTGCATGCTGGGACAAAACTGATAGTTTATGAAAAGTGTACAAGGACGTTAACCAAAACTGCACCAGCTGTTCAACAAAAACAGACGTGGAGAGTGGAGTCTAAAATGCCCCGTGGACAAAAGCTAGAGAACAAAATTATTCCAAATTGTAATTTCTGCATTCAAGAGAAAAAAAGTTCCAGTGTTTGCCCTCTCCTGCAGAACTACACTCGCTGGAGTTATTTCACCCGAACATTCTGAAAAGTGGAGCAGCGTGGACTCCCCGAAGGCAAATCTCCAGCCCGCTAAAACATTTGGACACATAAAAGCAATGACAGATAAAGGTGTGAGAAAATGAGCTCGGTGCAGGTCTGACTGGGCTTTACGAGATACAAACCCACGGGACAGTTATTTTCTCATTATGGAGAGGAGATTTCTACAATGAGGTGAGATGGGTCAGCACACACGTATATTAGGTGTTATTTTATTGTGCTATATTATTTCATTGTTATTGTAAAGGTGATCTTCTATTGAACAGCAGGATGACTCATAAGTTTTCTCCCAGCAGGGCTTTACTCTTGGAATACTTTCATTGATGCAACTTGAGTCAACGTTTGTTTTACTAGTGACTAGTAGCTTTATGTTGACAATGAGACATTTGATTATATTTCCTGCATCAGGTTTTTGTTATATTGCAATTGTTTTATTTTTGCATTTTTTGTCCTACTAATTAAACTGAATTCATATCATGTATTTCTATCTTTTGTCGACACCCAGAACACACTAGGTCCATAAAGAACAAAGAAACAGACAGAGGCTTCGAGGGGAGAATGTGGCTCATTAGAGTGGAGAGCCTGAGCAGGATAATGTAGAACTGAGCAGCACAGTGTCAGAGTAAACACAGCGTGAAGCACAACTGATGATGGTGCCTGGGCAGCAGGACCAAAGTGGCACCATCACTAAGAACCTACAAGGCAGAGCTTGTGAATCCAACAAGGGAATCAAGTCCTGGGGGCTGTCCTCCGGAAAGACTGTGTGCCAAAGTGTTAACGGCACACACGGTCGCAGGAGCATGTAGCGACACAGCCAGTAGATGGCAGGCACAAGTCCCGAGGGGCACGATCATCGTTTGTCGGAGTTAGGCTGCCGGCAGTCAGGGTGGAGAGAGGTTGGGGTAAAAGTGAACTGTGTGAGCTGGCCTAATGGCGCCAAATGCAGTCGCTCAGGAGCTGAAGACAAGAACAGGAAATCTCCAAGAACAAGCTGCTTTAGAGCAGGAGCTACACAGAAACAACCTAGCTCTGTGTAGACAGGGTCGTAACAAACAACAAGCACTTGTAGTTGTCCGTGTGCTAATTGCACCGATGAAAAAGCATAATGCAGCCCCAGCTAGCCGGGGGGTTGCATTATGTCTCTGGACGTCTTCCAGTCGAGCCCACGGTGAGCACCTCATGGCCCAGCAGCAGACGAGACAGCTAGAAAAAACAAGCTAAAAACATGGTGGAGACAGAAGCACACTAAGTCAGTACAGGCACATTCACTCATGGGGTCACCATTGTACCTCACTGAGGTGGAAGGTAAATTACACTCAAACACTCGTGTGGTTTATTTCCCAACTTCAACTTACAGAAGAGAAGTCAGAAGACTTTACAAAATGTCTGACCTATAGATGTATCGATACGATACTGGGATCGGATATTGGTGTCGGTCCAGGAAATTTTGCTAGATCAAATAGGGATTCTGCCTTTAATTGAACACAATGAGACTGATTTACTGGCTAGTGGAGACCCAGAACGTCTCCTAATGTTTGACATTTTATTTAGGTTGTGAAGTTGTGACTTTCACATACATTAAAGACTATATAACACACTATATGATCAAATTTCTTATGTTTTGAAAAGAAAAAAAAAGCTAAATTAGGCCTTATACTTTTAGCGGTTATTTAAAGCCAAACTATTGAAATCGGTATCATAACTGAAAACGCTGGATTGATGCATCCCTAGTCTGAACACACATTCTTTATGCTAAAACAAGCTACACCCAGGAAAAAAGTTCCAAGAGAACCTAGAAACTGCTTGATTTGAAATAAAGGCAGGCATTTTGAGGGCCAATGTATCGGTTCCCAAAGTAACTTTTGACACACTCAGCCTTTAAAAGATGCTAATTTACAACCTCTACCAGCCATTTGTGAAAATAATGATGAAACAAATGACAACAGAAGTTCTTGGAAAACTGTAATTAGACATTTTTCTTGAGCTGTCAGTCTTTGTGAGGAGCCTTGGGTAAAGCTGGTGCCAGTGCAAAGCCTTACAATGGCCCTGGGCCGGACAGACATCCATAATTGAGGAGAAAGATACATTCGTGTGTCATGTCCGAGGCAGTGCAATGTCATCCGCAGAATAATAAGTGCACGCCCGGAGCAGCCCTGAATCTGTGAAGAGGTGCAATGTTAAGTGTCAGGTCCCATCGTGTCCATCACAAAACCTGTTCAAACCTTCACAGCCTCGGGACGCAGGCTTTTGCTCATAAACTTGTTTGTGCAGCACCGTGATAGACAAAATAATTAACTGAACAAACTCTGGCAAACAAAGTGGAAGAAGAACAGAGAGAAGAGCTCAATCGCAGAAGTGTTTTTGTATATTTACTGTCCAAAGATGAGAATATGACACATGTTGACTACAAAAGAATTGAGCATATAAATGTTCAAACTATTGAGGGAGTAGAACAGGGCTATTCAACTAAAATTTCCTAGGGTTTGTCTAAGTCTATTGTATAAAAAACTGTTTTAGTAATTTAAAAAACTACAGTTATAGCCAATAGGGATGCACTGATCCGATACTGAGATCTGATATCGGTGCCGATCCAGGATGTTTAGCTGGATCGGGTATCGGCTCCATGATATCGGTTCCGTCGATATCATTGTTGTGCCTTTAATTGGACGTAATGAGACAAATTTACTGGCTGATGTTGATCCAGAACGCCTCATAATGTTTGACATTTTATTCAGATTAAGTTAAGTTGGATCTTGCACTATAATTACATAACATTATATGACCAAATGTCTTATGTTTTGATAAGAAAAAGAAGGTATTTTGGTCCTTGCACTAGTATTGTTTGATATTGGGTATCGACAAATACTTAATGTATCGGAACAGAAATAGCTGGATCTGTGCAGCACTAATAGCCATGTTATCCAAACCAGAATCAAACAACTAGACCTGCACAAGCCAAGCCTGAACCAGAAGGACGACAGGACCAAACCAAGCCTAAAGCACAATTACACCAGCACTAAAAAATAACAAATCTAAGGTAGTAACCCAAAATTAATCTTGCAAACAAAAGAAAATACAGTATAATATTTGCGAAGGTTGGTTGAGGGGCAGAAGAGATTTTTTGGGGGCCGTTTTGGCTCCAAGACCTTAAGTAGAAAAAGGCCTGGTCTAGAATGCGTTGATAATTTATCTGACATGTTGTACAATTAGGGTTTTGTGTTTGCAGGTGTTGTCCTGGTGACTTCATCGTGTGGCTTTCCCTAATCAGGTTGGAGAGTCTTGACCACCAGTGGAAGAGTTCAAGTACTCTGGAGAGCGTGGGATTGAGAGGCAGATCAGTGCAGCAACTACATCAATTTGTTAGAAGGAGCAGAGTTGAAAGACAAAGGTCTCGTATATGTCTTCACTCTTACCTATAGACATGACACGAGTTTTGGGTAACAACCAAAAGGACAAGTTGGCAAATACAAGGTGTATAAGTACGACTGGGTGCTCCATTATGGCCCACTCACATTAAACTTTTGGAAATGTGTCGGGCTTAAAGGTCTTTGGTCTGCAGTCACACCTGCACAAACAATCTTAGTAGCCACAGAATGGTGATGTCATCTTCTAGCATCGTCTATTTGCATGTCGCGCAGATGCATGGATCAAGCACCAATAAGTTAACGATTTAACAAAGGCGAAGAAGAAGGTGAAGAAAGCGGCGAAGAAGAAAGCAACTAAAAAGTAAAAGACGACGAAGAAGTAGAAGAAGGCGAAGAAACAGGCAAAGAAGAAGAAGGCGAAGAAGAAGAAAGTGGCGAAGAAGAAGGTGAAGAAAAAAAAAGCAAAAAAGAAGAAGGCGAAGAAGAAGGGAAAGAAAAAAGGCAAAGAAGAAGAAGGTGAAGAAAGAGGCAAAGAAGAAGAAAGCGATGAAGAAGTAGAAGACAACGAAGAAGTAGAAGAAGAAGGCGAAGAAAGCGGCAAATAAGAATGCAGCAAAAAAGAAGGCAAAGAAGAAGATGGCAAAGAATGCGGCAAAGAAGAAGAATGCGGCAAAGAAGAGAAAGCGGCGAAGAAGAAGAAAGCGGCAATAAAGAAGAAGATGACGTAGTTGAAGAAGACGACGTAGTTGAAGAAGACAACAAAGTTAAAGAAGGCGGCGAAGAATGCGGCAAAGAAGAGAAAGCGGTGAAGAAGAAGAAAGCGGCGTAGAAGAAGAAAGCGGCGAAGAAGTAGAAGATGACGAAGAAGTAGAAGAAAGCAAAGAAGTGGGCAAAGAAGAAGAAGAAGAAAGCGGCAAAGAAGAAGAAGGCGAAGAAGAAGAAAGCGGCAAAGAAGGCAAAGAAGAAGGCGAAGAAGGGAACGAAAAAAAGGCAACGAAGAAGGCAAAGAAAGCAGGAAAAGAAAGCGGCAAAGAAGAGAAAGCGGCAAAGAAGAGAAAGCGGCAAAGAAGAAAGCGACAAAGAAGTAGAAGATGACGTAGAAGTAGAAGAAGGCAAAGAAGAAGAAAGCAGCAAAGAAAAAGGCAAAGAAGTTGAAGATGGTGAAGAAACAGGCAAAGAAGAAGGTGAAGAAAGTGGCAAAGAAGAATGCAGCAAAGAAGACGGCGAAAAAGAAGACAAAGGAGAAGGAGGCGAAGAATGCGTCAAAGAAGAAGAAAGCGGCAAAGAAGTAGAAGACGACGAAGTTGAAGAAGGCTGCGAAGAAAGTGGCAAAGAAGAATGCAAAGAAGAAGGCAAAGAAGAAGGTGAAGAAAAAAAAGGCAAAGAAGAAGGAAGAACCTTCTTTGGCAAAGAAGAAGGTGAAGAAGAAGGTGAAGAAAGCGGCAAAGAAGAAGAAGACAACGAAGAAGTAGAAGGCGAAGAAGAACGTGGAGCTGTGTTGTTTGGTGCAGCGTTTATTCAGTTATTTCTTCCTATGAGAAACAGAAAGAATACCATACAATTAACTTGTATGCTGATGTCGTCCATGTGTGTTCATGAGTAAACATGCCTCGCAACAGTACAGTTCATTTGCACTCTCACACTGGACAAGAAAATAACCGTGCTTAAGGGGCAAGTCAGGCCTGAGCAGTCTTTGTTCAGACTACTGGAAGATTGATTCTCAATAACACATCCGTTTGACCAAATCACTATTTAACTGTGAATAAACTCAAGAGTGTGTGAAACTATGAAACCAATGTAATTCTTTTTCTTTCCAGTACTTTCCTTTGTTCCCTGGCTGGATGTCAACATGGGGTGTTGAACACTGTGGATGAAAAACTATTGCCAGAAAGTTTGTGGCTTCAGTCCAAAGTCTGCAGGTGAGGCAGAGAAACATAACTGTGGTTCAGTCAATCTGAGCAAACATCACTGAGGCAGAATCAATTTCTCCTCTGCACAACTACACTTTTCATATTTGTTCCATTTAGATTGAAATATGCTGTTGAAAAGACAGAAAATGCAATCACTGTTTAATTTTTAATAAGACTGATTCAGACACGTTTGATAAGGAGCACAAAGAGAACTGAACTGTAAATCAATGTTTCTCCGACTGAAGTGATGCAACTGAATCTGCAATTTATTTTATAAACTTTGTGTTTCTTTCTCTGAGTTTAGGATTACTTAAGGTGAGACACTACAGGCAAAACTTGCTGTTTAACATGTTCTGTTTTTGGCCAGTTTGCTCTCTCTGTAAGTTTTCAATTGGAAGCAAAACAATTTTCAAATCAGCTTCTAAAAGTGTTTATAGCTCAAATAAACCCACGTCATTGTGCAAAAAAACATTGTAAATTCCAAAGCTGTTTATTGAACATGCATTTTCCTATATCAGCCTCTAAAGTAGCTCCTTCACTCACCAAACTGTATAGTCTTGGATTGAAGAAGATTCAGAAAGATTTTACCGAAGGATTTGTTAATTTCTAATTTGAAACCTGATTTAAGTTTTAGAATCCGAATCAGAAAAGATTTTATTGCCATTGTCAGTGAACAAACGATTCACAAACTAGGAACCTGCTACAATGCTAATGTACAACACATAACACAAAAAGTACAAGTAAAGAACAACACATATGAAGAATGAAAAATATCAACTATGATAAAATATTTAAGATATATAAAATCAAATATAAGAGAATGCAAAAAAAATAAGCCAATAAAATTAGGCAATAATAATACATTTCAAAGGGCGACACGGAGGCAGTGGCCTAATAAGAAAGTCACAGAATCAACTCCCAAACGACCCGGGGCCTTTCTATCTGGAGTTTGCATGTTCTCCCCATGTCAGTGTAGGTTCCTACAGGTGCTCTAGTTTCCCCTAACACTAAAAACAAGTCCTTGCCCAGGACTACCATTAAAAAGAGATTTCGATTTCAGTGGGACTTTCCAGGTTAAATAAAAGCACAATTAAATTCAACAGACTCTGTGCACGGAACGTTATTTGGGTTGTTTTTATTCAAAATACACAACTTCTGTACTTATGAGCATTTCCTGTTCAGTTCATTTCTATGAGGTTTTTATTATATACATTAGTCTAAAATGACTAAATGCTTGGGAGATCAGAAACTGAACAGTAAGTTGTGATGATGTCTTTACAAATCAGAAGAATATTTCACCAAAAAACCCTGGTGTGTTTATATAAAGACGTTTTTGTGTCTAAATGCTAGCGCGAAGAGGAAATGCACATAAGTACAGAAGCTAGCTATTTTGAATATAAACATGCCTACTGACGTTCCATGCACAGAGCCTATTAAGTCTAAAAATGTGTCAAAATGTCAATTTTACAAATACATTTTACTTAAAAACTAACTAAGCTATCTAAACCTTGGACAGAACCAAGTTTAATCGTATTGATTGATTAGTCAACAAGTTTACACTTGGTTCTGTACAAGCTTCTGTTTTCTGGTTTTGTTGATCACATGTGGAATTATTTCTATAAGTAAACATGATTGAAAACTTGCAATACATTTTTCCATACACTTATCTAACTAAACTACAGCACAAGTTTTATCTTGATAGCTATACATTTTTTTGTTTGTTTTCACCAACAGTGTCTCCCCTTAACACAACCCCTTATCTGCTTTTTAATATCTGATTATGACAAATATAGGATGTACATTTGACCATAAACAATTCAGCTTTCCCTGGTACAAACTGAAGCTCTGTCACATTCACATCCCAGTGTCCTCATTTCCAAAAGCCATTAACGAAACACGCTCCAAAGCAGGTCAGCGCATTCATGAAATACTCCAGCTCTGCCTGTCATTAACACTCACATTGTACTGCTTTGGACTCGACAAAACACAGTCTGGCACCATCTGGGTCATTATGTGGGCCAGCAGTTGTTCAGTTCAGAGAAAAAGCCAACATTCACCTTAGACTACAAGAAAAACATGATTTAATTTGTGAATTTAACCTCGCAAAGAAAGTTGTATAGAATTAAATCTTGCTCTGTGCATTAAACTAAAAGTCATAAGTCTAAATTTCACAGGTGCGCTCGACAGGTTAGATACATTTTTTGGTAAAACACAGTGAACATGCTCATATTGAAGAGGAGAAAGAGAGAGTGTCTGTTTGGTTTATAGTTGTCTTTTTGTCCAAAAAATATGCAACCGCAATCTAAAAATGGACTAAAAGGACACAAAAATTATGATTAGACAAATGATAATATATTGTAATAATTTAATTAAATGATTAAACTGTTTAAACTCCACGAAACTCGGTCAATTGTGTGTAGGAATGTACCAATTATTAAATTATCCTGTTTGAGTACATGTTTGTGTTTTCCCAGCTGTTGAAACACTGGACTTTCCCCATTGTGGGACAAATAAAGGAATATCTTATCTTATCTTGACAACATGCAAATCTCAGAAGCTAGATTCAGTTTTGGAATGTTAATTTTATATTCTGGTAATGTTGGTAAAGCCTTTTATATTTATTTGTTCATCTCATTTTTGAGGGGGTCCTTTTTCCACAAAAATCTAATGTAGTAGTAGCTATAGTTACCACAAAATGTTTTAAAAGTCATGGCGAGTGGTGCATCTCAGGCCTTTGGAAAAATAAAGTTGAATAACCCTTCTACATAACGCCTTGTTTCTTTATTAAAATATTTAGATTTTATTTTTTTTTTGTTTGCATAAAATGTGTGTTTATAGTCTGAACTCTAAAAACTCATTATTTTTTATGCAAAGTCATGGTGTTTAATGTTGTCAGGTGATGACGACATGAAAAATCCAGACAATCTATTAAAAATACAGTATATCATCTGGCCACCGTGTTCCTCTTTTGAATTTCAGTGGTCGTGATTGACAGATTAATGAGACACGCATCGTCTTTCGTATAAAAAGTAACACGGCTGCTTATGACAAAAACAATTTAAAATTCATATAAAAATACTGAAAAAATGTTACATGCAACTTTAAAAAATGGTGGATTTCTGTAGACTCCATGAGCGAAGCAAAAAAAGATTTTAATGTGGGGGGAGTGAAGTTAGATTTTGGTCTGACCCTGGATGTACACTGACGGCGAGTTTGGTGTGGGTCCCGCAGAACTTAGAAAGTGCTTAAAACCAATGCGGCCATGTACACAGACCTCCGAGGAATGCAGACGCGAGTGCGGGAGCCGCGCGGGTCTGCGGAAAGAATTCACATGAAGTCTATTTTTCCCGGAGACCGCAGCGGTCTGGTGCGGCTTTTAATTCACTATATGAGCGTTCTCGCAAAAAATTACGTGAATCCGCTTTGGACAAAATTGTACTGCAGTTAACAGTATCCAATGACAACCAATCTTTGTTTCATCTGTGTCACACAAATAAACTATTCTGATTGCGGAGTTGATCTGAAACGCTGGTGGGGGAGTGTTGACCAGACCCACTCTTCACTATTTACTAAAGCGTGGGCTCTGGATCCCAGGCAACAATATAGTTACATCCCAGTTGAGTAAATTGTCTTTGCATTTTAATGACATGTGAGGGGTATTTGTTTTCCTGTAAATATCAACTTTTATTTGTCAAATTTTTCATAATTTGCGACTTAACTGTTGTGAAACTATATTTAATTGAATAATTACCTTAAGGACTATCAGACCAAACTAAGTCATAAATATAAAAAATGTGATTAACATGTCATGTTGACTTTAACAAACTTGTTGCTCTTTTTTGACAGTATTAAGTGATCATCTATTACAATTTGACGCATCATATGGAGGTTGCACTGCTTGCCTTGCAAACTTTAGAAAGAGCCTTGGATTCACAGTTTGAGACTAAGATGTGGTGTTATATATTCAGACCGTGGTCACATTCAGAGCTGGGCCACCTGCTGCTCCTGCCCTACAAACGATCCCCACTGTCCGAGACACAACAGGGAACAAGACCAGGTCAAAGTACGAGCAGAAGCAATAATAAGACTGTACGGGAGATTCACTTCATCCACAAATGTTATGTGTTTGAGTGGGACTGGCAGCCTGTCTATTTCCATTCACTGAGCATTATGTTTAAGATTTCACTATTTCACAATCAACATTTGCTTGTTTTCACCGACGGCCCACAGGTCATTCCAAAACAGTTTGATAAGAACCATGTTGTAAAAAACACAAACCTAGTACGTAATACTTTTATTTTATCAATCAACTTGTCTTTAAATTGTCTTTTCGTTTTGATGACATCGTTTCATTTGTTTACCAGAAGAACTATCAGACCAAACGTGTGCTAATCTGTGATGGATTTTAAGTCAGTTTTATCCCTCATTCATCAGAGAAGCTCTTAAAGTCTTTTCTCTTATGTTGAACAATATTGTTGCATCTGAAACAATATGTTCTGAATTTCTCTTGACACGATCTCAATGGTTGGCTTTACTGGAGAAACTCATTAAAGCAGAGGCTTCGTGACGTGACGAATAAACCTGTAAACCTGCCATTAGTCATAGAAATGTAACATCACTTAATCCTGGTGCAAAAACGCACTGGGCTGTGGCCGTTTCTACGTCGTTTTGTCCAACTGTCATTATTATGTCATTAAAGATTAAATCTAAGCCTTTCGTTTGCCTCTTTACACGACTCATGCTCTTCTCTCAGCTGTGATTCAAAGAACTTTAGTCCTGGAAATAAATGAACAAACAACACATATCCAAAAACAAGGAATGTCAAACTTAGGTTATTTTATTTTTGGCCATTTTAGAAGTAAAATAAATTTTTTATAGTTCACTCTATAGATTAAGGATGGACAATTAATTAATCCCAATGGAAAGATTAACTTATATTTTGAAAGGAAATACCATTGAGTTCTTTCAAATATGGAACCCAGTCTTTGAATATGTTGGAGAGGACGCAGCTACAATAATAACAAAAGGCTTTGTTAATATATAATCAGATGAATGCATTGTTAAATCAAAGATGATCCCGAAATGACTGTGAGCATGAATGAGTGTGAATGTGAGTGAATGGGTATGATTGAGAACATGAATGATGTTCAGTGGTTGAATGTGGAGAATGTGAGGTGGGAAGAGGGACGGGGGAGGTGTTTTGTTTATTATTGTCCTTATTTGTCCATGTTTAATTGTAATGTTTGTTATTTTATTTAATATCAGCATCTGTTAATTTGCTTGAAATGAAAGAAAAAATGAAAACTAAATAAAATGAAAGAAAGGATGGACAAAATATCAGGTACAGTTTTGGCAACAGCTGAGTTTACAGAAAAAACACCAATATTTGGCACATATGGTATATTATTTCCCAAATACATACTTTTTGCTGTTGTATTTTTTTGTACTGAAAAGTAAATATGTGATTAAAAAAATCAAATACAGCAGGAAGTCAAATAAAGTTTTACCAAAACATAATAAAGAAATTAAAGAAAAATTGTTATTACTATTTTGTAGCAAAATTCTGTCTTTCAATTAGGGCTGGGCAATATTGTGATAAAATCGAATCGTGAGCTCATCTCTGTGACAATCTGCTTTTTTGATGAAATCATCAAATCGTGATTTCTCATTTCTTCATGTAATGCCTTTGTCTGGTCAAAAACCTCAGAGTAGTCTGTTTCTCTTTTCTTCTTGTGAATTTTGACAATTGTGGA
Organism: Mugilogobius chulae; assembly: GCA_038363315.1. NCBI lineage: Eukaryota > Metazoa > Chordata > Actinopteri > Gobiiformes > Gobiidae > Mugilogobius > Mugilogobius chulae. Next base: position 27,094,007 of record CM076396.1, read on the forward strand.
ATGACTTTTTCAGCTTTTGTCAAATCAAATCAAATCAAATCAATTTATTTTGTACAGCCCAAAATCACAACAACAGTCGTCTCTGAGGACTTCCCAAGATTATTAATTTTAGCAAATATGAATAATAGGAAATCAAATAAAACACATACATACATACACAATACATATTCAATGAAACATTTGATCAGGCATGTCAAAGCAGATTATTAGTAGAGCAGATGAATGATTGTCCAGAGCATCCCCTGTCCTTAGACCCTCCTTCTGTCCTTAGACCCTCCTTCTGTCCTTAGACTCTCCTTCTGTCCTTAGACCCTCCTTCTGTCCTTAGACCATCCTTCTGTCCTTAGACCCTCCTTCTGTCCTTAGACCCTCCTTCTGTCCTTAGACCTCCTTCTGTCCTTAGACCCTCCTTCTGTCCTTAGACCCTCCTTCTGTCCTTAGACCCTCCTTCTCGGCAAGGAAAAACTCAAAAAAACCCTAAGGGAAAAAGAGAAACCTGGAGGAGAACCACAGTGAAGAAGGGATCCACTCCCATGGACGGACAGGCTGTAGATGTAACTAAGGCAAAGTTATAGAGTTTATGTTTGTGGAGCCAGAGTCCATAAGCAGAGGGAAACGACTCGTCTAGCAGGACCAGGACAGGCCAATCCTGGAGAGGGAGGTGGTTGGAGAGGATTAACTAAAATATGTTTATCAAGGACTGAAACATGGATTTTTTTGTATTTTCATGTCTTAAAAAGTCGTTTTAGTGTTAAAAATACATTTAATTTATGCCAAAATGATCAACTCTTGTTCTGCAGCGACACCTTTTAATTCATTGATTATTTAAATTTTTTTTTTTTTTTTTTTTTTTCTGAAAAGCTGTGGTAGATGGTTTTCTTTTGTTGTTTCTCTCTAAATATCTGGTCAGCCTTTGACAGCCGGATTTAGCCAATGAACAAACCTTAAAAGCAATAAGAAAATAGTCAATCTAGAAGAATCGTGATAAAGTTGACATCATGATCTGGCTCCAAGAAAATCGTGATCATAATTTTTTCCCATATCGCCCAGCCCTACTTTCAATCTTTACACATTTTAAAATTTTAGAGGCAATATTAAGCTTTTTACTTCAGTCAAAATTAAAACTAATGTGTTTGTCACATTGAAAATTTGATTTCATAAAATTGGTCACAAACTTGAGGAAAAGTGACAATGACAATGAAATAATTGTAAAGAATCGTAATATTTTGTCTCACAATAATCGCAACACTAAAATTTGATATTGTGACATCCCTAGCAAAGACATTAAAGGGGCACTGTGTAAGAAAAACAAACAAACAAAGTGATTTCCACTTTTGAACACCAGAGGGAGCCTTTCACATGCATTTTGCCTATTAAGCATGATGACATCTAGCGTCAATAATCCACATTCCGGCCCGTAATAAAACATTTCAAATACGTATAAATGTATCACAGTTGATGTGGATTGGTTAACAGTGCTCTCTTAAGTATTCATGTTGTAAAGAATAAATATGATTTAAATGTTTGTGGACTATAAGTGAGAATTAAAATTCCTCTCAATCTTACACAGTACAGCCCCTTTAAAGGATGTTTAATTATAGGTAAAAGAGGTAATTATGCTGTATAGTTTATTTGACACCTGATATACCTCCTCGTCTTAAAAAGTTTAGAGAGTGACAAATAAAAGTTGTGAATTGCAAGAAGTAGGTTGAGTTATAAAACAAAATCCCTCCACATGTCATCAAAAATCACCACAAAGATAATTCAAATATAACTCATATTGCCTTTTGTCCAGATTTACAATGTGTGTGTGCTAGGTAACAGTTGTGGAACCTTTACTTATGTCATCTTTACTGAACAAAGGACAATTATAAACCTCATTAAAACAGACAAACTGGAGAAAACAAGCAAAATGTTTAGTTAAATCTTACATATATAATCATGTTCACTGTGTTTTATTGGATAATGTGGTTGAACCTGTGAAACACACTTAGGTTTATAGTTCAGATGAATTTTAGGTCCAGACTGACGCAGAAACGTTGCCAGTTTGAAGTGAGACTTGTTCAAACCTGTCAGAGTTTAATTTAGTCACAAGAAGATAATTGTAGTTTTCAACAATATACAGTACAGTATATTAAGTATAATTAACAGGCATTAAACGTGAAAGATTATTCATGGCTGTGTTTAGCTTAGTGATCATTAAAATTACAGAGTATAAACTAAACTAGGTCAGAAGTGTTTTTACTCAATACTGTATTCAGTCAGTTTATTGAGTAACTGTATTAAATTATCTGGTGACTTTTTACTTGTGTCTTAAATGTTTCAAGACTGTTTTGTACTTTCTACTAAAAACAGTCACTTTTTTTTTATTTCCTCTAAAGCCAGATCACGTCTGCTGTGCTGATATCAATGCTTTTTCAGAGTTAAACTGCTCCAAACTTTCTGATCTCTAACAAACATCTCGTCGCTACATTCATGTTAAACTGTATTTGTAATACTATATGATGGGCTGCACAGTAGCACAGTGGTTAGAGCTCTGGCTTCCCAATAAAAAGATTGTGGGTTCAAGTCCAGGGAGTTTGCATGTTCTGCCCGTGTCACTGTGGGTTTTCTCCGGTTTCCTCCCACCTCCATAAACCTGCATGTTTAGGTTGATTGGGCATCACTGTGAGTAAATGAGAGTGAAAGGCGGTGTTTCTCTGATCCTGTGATGAGTTGGCCACTGTCCAGGGTGTTTCCTTTCCTGCCTTAGGCCCAAAGTCACTGGATTAGGCTCCAGTCACCTGCCACACCTAATGTATCTATAATGCAGTATTTTTACTTTTACCAGAGTCGTTTTTAAAATGACACTGTAACTTTCTTGGGATGAAAAATTTAATAAATTGAAATAGAACGCTAAAACATTAGTTTGGGGGTTTACTTCTTTATTTATTTGGATCTTCTTTAGTTCTTATGAAAGTAAAGACTATTGTTCCTTGGACTTCTTTAATATACCTACATCAACTTAATGCTATTGACCCTATTTTGTCCCGCCCACTTGGCTTGGAAATGCACTTCCTGTTTAGCTCTGTTAAGGTAGCTAATGTGTTTGTTTGTCTGTCTTGTGGGGCCATTTTAATTAAATATAATGACAGTTAAAATAAACCTATCAACTGAAATCTACATACTAAATGCAGCTAAACAGGAAGTGCATGTCCTTCCTGTTTAGTGCAAGTAGGCGGGACAAAATAGGGTCAATACTGTAGAACATGATAGCTAAAGAACAAGATTTCCATAGAAAAAAGCAAGAGGAGATTTTAGTACTGAGGTGTCAAAAGTGGTGGTTGGCGCAAAGTAAATTTTAAGGTTTGCGAGATGATTTGAATATTCATTCATTCATTTTCTACCGCTTAATCCCGTTAGGGGTCGCGGGTGACTGGAGCCTATCCCAGTGACTTTGGGCCTTAGGCAGGGGAACACCCTGGACAGTGGCCAACTTGCCGAAGGGTCAGACATACAACCATTCACTCTCTCATTCACTCACTAAGGGAAATTTACAGTGATGCCCAATTAACCTAAACATACATGTTTTTAGAGGTGGGAAGAAACCGGAGAAAACCCACGGTGACACGGGGAGAACATGCAAACTCCACCCAGAGAGATCGTGAGATGTTGATATGATCCGACCCGGGAGTCGAACCCACGACCTCCTTATTGGGAAACCAGAGCTCTAACCACTCTGCCACCGTGATTTGAATATGTAATTTTAAAATTATAACTTATCTAATCTAATCTGGAAGCATGTTTGACAGAATTTAATTTAATTTAATCAATGTTTTTCTAACTTGAAATTAAGAGGCCCACCTATCGGGGGTTTGAAAAGTTTGGAAACCAGTTGCTCTAGGACACAAAAGAATGAATTTAAGAAAGATGCAAATTTAAGAATAAAGAGGTGTATTTACCATGTCTTTAGTCGAATAACAACATCCAAGTGGAAAAATGTAAAAGTGATGTTTAAGTGGTTTCTACTGTCAAAGCACTAAAAGCACTCGTACATAAAAACTCATTTGTCCCACTGTAAAAACACCAGATTGAGTGAAGGCTGCACCTAATCGTCACTGACTGTGATCTGAAATAGTCTGGCCCAATTATTCTCGCCTACAAATCTTCATTAAATTAAAGACACATGAATGAGAAGGATTTTTTTTCCCCCCAAAACTCATTGACTAGACTGAGAGCTGACACAGAACATTTCAAACCTGTGGGTCAGTGTAATTATCTGCCGTGACTAATGAAATTAATAGAATAATAAAGCTGAAATGCAAGTCATTTGTGTTATTGTCTAAATCTGAGTTTAATTGCGTCAGATAATAAGGTATAATATTATGAACACACCAAACTGTTCAAACTAAAAATAGTATAAAAAAATGTGCTAAAAACAACAAAAGGAAACGCACCGCCTTTTCAGAATAATTTGTTTGGTTTAGGATCAAATACTTCTGAACCACTTAGAGGGCGTGTGATGTGTGCTAAGCCTGTAATCGAAGCTAATTCTGCTCCTTTTGTAGCCACACAGAGTTACACAGCTGTTACTGTCAATAAATGTGGTATGTGCGGTAGTGTGAGGAACCAATAATCATCAATCAGTCATTTTCACAAGTGAGGCAACACACAACAAGCTTAACCCCAGACTATTTAAGGCTAGAGCTGGTCTCTCCATAACAATATTCAAACGATATTCTAACAATCCAGCTGAAATGTGTTTTTTAGTTTTGTTCATGTTAATAGGTTGTGTTCACTTTGCAGAATTTGATGGCATAAGTCCAGTCTGTTTATCCAATTATCTTGTAATTTCACACAGTTTGACAAGCCCCATTGACTTTTTGTGTTACAACTAGGAATGGGACGAATCACTAAAGTCACGATTCGATTCAGTTTTCGATTTGCAGGCACGATTTTCGATTTTATTTTTTTTTTACGTTAAAACACAAAAGAAAACATAATAAATTCGATTTAAAACAAAGCCACTGTTGTTAGTGTCAGAACTTGTATTTTTTATAAACATTTGAACAGTAAACAGTCACATTTAGTGTCCATATTTAGAGGTGCAAACATCTGTTGTTAACGCAACATAATAATGCACGTTCAGTCAGGTCTGGCACAAGTTCATGCTTTGTTTTTTCAAACATGGTTATTGACCCTATTTTGTCCCGCCCACTTGGCTTGGAAATGCACTTCCTGTTTAGCTCTGTTAAGGTAGCTAACGTGTTTGTTTGTCTGTCTTGTGGGGCAATTTTAAAATAAATATAATGACAGTTAAAATAAACCCGTCGACTGAAATCTACAGGCTAAATGCAGCTAAACAGGAAGTGCACGTCCTAGAAAAGAAGGCGGGACAAAATAGGGTCAATAGAGGTTCTGCACTGACATCATTTTATTCCAAAAATGCTTGGCAACTTTAGAATGAGTGGCATTTCTTCAATGTATTTCTTTGTTGTCGTGGCAACGGCTTGTCTGCTAACAGGACATTTTAACTGCAACAAACCGACTCAAAAACATATTTTTTTAAGCAGATAAGGGTAATAAGTTCAACTGTGTGTGATTTCAATGTCTGATAAATGTGAGAAGCTAAAGTCTTGTTGTTTATCTGCTTTGCTACAACTGTTGACTTGATTTTCTCTTTTTACATGTCAGTTACAAACCCAGTGCTCAGTAGACTTGTTGTGGGTTGAATTTGTTCTCAAGCTGTAGTTTATTTTTCCTGTTTTAGCTGTTTATTGAACTCTTACAAGAGAAAATGTCCTTTAACTCTCTCAGCATGAACATTTAGAATGACGTCATGTCACCTGCACAACCTCTATAATTGTATTAATATTTGTAATATACAACTATAGGGTTTGTGTAGGTCAGTGGCTGCAGGAGCAAAACAATTCTGGCCTTTAGATTCGATCACTTCATACTTCGATCGAACAGTTTTCTATCCCAGTTACAACACATTTTTGCTGCTTAATCAGCATCTGTATTAAAGATTATTGACTTGTATAATGTGTTCATGTCAGGTGAATGCAACCTCCTGCCAGATGAATGTGAATAGTTGGCAAAATTAATCACAAAAGTGCAAAAATAGTACATTCATATCCTTAGTAGAAGATTTACAGCATTTTTTTTTTTGTATTATTATTTATTATTGTTGTTTGCCTCTTTTTGTAGCATTTTTATTATCCAAAAATCAATATATTACCCAGCTCTAAACAAGAGCACCCATTTTTCTTAAAATGCCAGACAAAATGTGATCCCAAAGTTCCAAAAATAATATTCCAAAAATGCTCATGGAAAACGTACATTTAGTGATATTTGAAGATGTTCGTTGGTGATTGGGAACACAAAATTGCAAAAAATGATTCGTTATCTGAACCTTGTATAAAATATGCACCAGAAAAAGGCAAAAGACTCTGCACATCAATGGTGGGACAGGTGCGTAGGATAAATGGGATAAACCCTGAAATTGTAGTAAAAGAAGTGGTCCCGCACACTTCACCCTCTCCAATTGGTTTATAACATATCTTTTTAAATGCACAAATTCAAACAAATGTGTAATTTTTTTTTCTATAAATGTCTGGACTCTTTGTGAAGCTGAGGATTTGTAGTTTGGCTGACAAGAGTTAAACCTGAAAACAAGCTCTGCACAAAAGAACTTAGGATTCTCACCCAGTTTGTCTGTTTTGATGAGGTTTATAATGTAGAGGTCATTCCACAACTTTTACTAAGCAACTACATTGTAAACCTGGGCCAAAATCCACATAAATGACACAGACGTTATGATTTGACAAATGATAATATCTTGTAACACTTTAATTGTGTTAAATGATTGTTTAAACTCCAGGAAACTGTGTCAGAAGTGTGTAAACTGTTTGTTTTATAATGAAAATCTCCTGTACAAATTTTTTTATGATTGCTAATTAACAGTTGTGGAATTACATCTACATACAGTATGTCATATACTCAACAAAAATATAAACGCAACACTTGTTTTTGCTCCCATTTTTCATGAGATGGACAATTCATTCCAGATACACAATATTACCATTTCTCTCAAACACTGTTCACAAATCTGTCTAAATGTGTGATAGTGAGCACTTCTGCTTTGCTGAGATAATCCATCCCACCTCACAGGTGTGCCACATCAAGATGCTGATCTGACATCATGATTAGTGCACAGGTGTACCTTATACAGCCCACAATAAAAGGCCAGCCTGAAATGTGCATTTTGTTTTTGCTTTATTGGCGGTCTGGGGACTCAGAACCAGTCAGTATCTGGTGTGACCACCATTTGCCTCATGCAGTGCAACACATCTTCTTCGCATAGAGTTTATCAGATTGTCTATTGTGGCCTGTGGAATGTTGGTCCACTCCTCTTCAATGGCTGTGCGAAGTTGCTGGATATTAGTGGGAACTGGTGCACGCTGTCGTATACGCCGGTCAAGCACATCCCAAACATGTTCAATGGGTGACATGTCCGGTGAGTATGCTGGCCATGCAAGAACTGGGACATTTTCATTTTCTCTGAAACGCCTTTGGAGACGGCTTATGGTGGAGAAATGAACATTCAATGCATGAGCAACAGATCTGGTTGACATTCCTGCTGTCAGCATGCCAACTGCACGCTCCCTCAATGATTGTGGCATCTGTGGCATTTTGCTGTGAGACAAAACTGCACATTTCAGGCTGGCCTTTTATTGTGGGCAGTATAAGGTACACCTGTGCACTAATCATGATGTCAGATCAGCATCTTGATGTGGCACACCTGTGAGGTGGGATGGATTATCTCAGCAAAGCAGAAGTGCTCACTATCACACATTTAGACAGATTTGTGAACAATGTTTGAGAGAAATGGTAATATTGTGTATCTGGAATGAATTTTAGATCTTTAAGTCCATCTCATGAAAAATGGGAGCAAAAACAAAAGTGTTGCGTTTATATTTTTGTTGAGTATATTTATTGGACAAAAGACAATGATAAACCAAACCGGAGGAAAACATGTAAAATATTTTGTGAAATCTTAAAGGTGCGCTGTGTAACACTCTATAGGTAAAAAATCATCAATCGTCTTTCTGAATGGAGATGAATGCATTTTATGCCATAATATGAAAAAAATCAGCTAATGTATGTAAACAACAAAACAGTATTGGCTAAAATGAGTTAAAATTTTGAACATTTATTCAATTTTAACCAAAAGAACTAAAAAAATAATAAATCTAAGTTGTTTTTAATTGCAAATTCGTTTGACGCAGCAGGGGTTCTCTTCGTCTCTCTCGACTTGAATCTCTGGCTCAAACATTTATTTATTTAGCATCTTGTTAAGTGTGCAGGCTTTTCTCATCTGTCACATCAGTGGGTGTGATGCATTCTCAGATTATGAATTTACTCATGACAAAAGACTTAACAGAAATCACAGCCACAGCCCAATAAAACCTGTAACATTTACAGTATAAAAGCTGCCGGAGTCTGTCAGAAGCACAAGTCATCCACAGGAAAATAGAGAGAAAAGATGATGAGGGGAAAGACGCTGGTTTCTTTGGCTTTGACGCTGGCTTTCTGCAGCACAGGTAACATTTATTTAAACATATCATAGTCATGTATTTCACATTGTATTTGTATTATGTATGAGTTTTTGTATGAGTGAACTTTGAAGCAGGTCAAACTGTAAAAACACTAGCAAAGATTAAATAAAATTAACCATTGTTAACAATTTTCCTGTTATCTTCCAGTCAAATACTTTTTCGAATGTATTTTATTTATTTTTGAGAAATCTTTGACACGATCGATCTGTTAATTGTCTTCGAGTCGTGGAGCATCGGTTGAGGTGTTGACACACATTCATTGGTGAATTATTTGTGATTTGTTAAGTCTTTGACATGTTGGAAAATCTACTTTTGAAACTCACAACTCAATGTTTGTTGCTGTGCAGAGTGAATTCTGCTTCAGTAAAGGATACTTGACCCAACCTTTTGCATGATTTCATAAATTCATACAAAAAGAAGTGATTGTGTAGGTGGAGTGAAAGGCACAAAATGACGTCTGATGATCTCAATATGACTTTGTTTTGTGTTAACAGGTTATGCAATCAACTGTAACATTTGCGCAGACTCCACCGATCCAACATGCGCCTCTACAAATCTGACACTTGTGCAGACACAGAGACTATGTGCTTTGTAGCAACAATACAATGTAAAGCTTTACTTTTTCTATTCATATGAAATATGATATGTGTTGGATAATTGTGAAACTTGTCTTTTCAGTTGGTGGGACATCGTCCTCTACCGCAGTAGTAAAGAAATGTGCAGACAGCACATTGTGTCCAGCAGAAGGAGTTCAGACTTACTCCTTAAACACTGGAACTGACACAGCTCTCGCTCAGGCCACATGTTGTTCAAAAGCAAACTGCAATAAAAACACTCCGGCTTGTGAGTACACTTGGTATAAATAAATGAAAAATACAGACAAATGACACTGAGCAATAACATATAACTGTTTTAACATTGTGTCTGTTGCAGTGCCGGCCACTCCAGCAGCTGGAACCCGTCAGTGCCTCACCTGTAACCCTGCGAATGGCCCATGTTCTACCTCTATAACCTGCAATGAACTGGAGACTAGCTGCTTCCAAACTACAGGTTTGTTTGTTAATTTAAAATATGTATTTCCCTTACATCGAAGATTAGAAAAGGTTAGAATAACATTTGAGAATTTGTCAAAATGGTGGAAATCGGTGGCAATATTTAGTTTAAAAACATCCACTTTGGGTAATAGCCGTTAGTGACTAACACCATATTTTTTGTTGCAAAATAAAAAAACATAAAAAAAATATTATTTTAGCTGTAGGTCATATGTATTATATACAGTATATATTTTTTTCTTAAAGAATGTTGAGATGTATTGAACAGATTCTATGAAAAGCTCAGGGTTGTGACATCAGTATTCTCAATTGTGTTCATACTAAATTCACTAGAAAAAATTAATAAATACTGAAAAAAGCATTCCCTTCTGATACTGGAGAGCCATATAAAGGGATTATTTGTTTATCAACATGGGAGATACAGTATGCACCTGGAATGCAGAAAGACTAAAAAACTAGCCAGCACTGTTGTCAACTAACTACAAGAGTTCATTATTGTGCCAAAATCAAAAGTTATGTTGCTAAATCATCATTTGTAAATACAATTTTACCCTACAACCTGAAGAAAACTGTTTCTTTTCTTGTTGACTTTCCTTCCCATTAATAAAAGAATATAATTACTACTGATCTATTCTATTTTCATTACCTTCACTATTTCTGCGTAGTCAACAAGTCCAGCGTGTTGGTTTGCTGTAAGGAGCAGAGCAATTAACGGGTCAAGCCTACTACTCTAACCAAAACTAATAAACATACCAACAAGATGACCAGTACGCGTTATTCTTCGTCTTCAAAAGTTTATTCTCTATTACATAGTCATCTAAATGGAGCTCCAGACGCTTGGATCCTATACAGGTGTGCGCTTGTCGCCGTCTATCTCCCAAGCGTACACTGATCCAAGACGCTGGTAATTTTATTTTACATCACACATGAAAAACATGAATATGCAATTCTTTAGGCGGTTCTTCTCTCGAGGCCAGTGTCTATCAATGTTTATCCTTTTTTGGATAAACCTGCTGGGTGCTCTGTCCATTGTTTATGATACCACATTCTTTCAAGGCCTATACCTCCGTGTGCAGCACTCCAGCTGCTTCGTTTAACCCTGAAACTTAAACAGACAGACACGTCGTGCAGACAAACAATATCCAGTATAGATACCTCTGGCTCTAGCAACCGTACAATACCATAACAAAATAAGATAATATAACAGTGAGCAATTATATGAAAGTGAGTATGTGTACTTTAATAAAACTCTTCAATGTATAAGTGAATTTATATAAATCTATGAATTCATAAATGTAAAAGTGAATATAGATATAAATCAATTAACCCTTTAATAGAAAAATGTGTAAATAAAAATGCATAAACTCTTCAATTCCCCCTTCTGAGGTCGCTTAGAGACCTCACTTCTTCATTCATTTCATTTTATTGAGTTTACCCATTATTCATCCTTTTGGCCATGGCTGGTCTTCCCATTTTAACAATATACACAGAATATTTTCTCAGAATATACTGCTGCTTTTGACCTTCCTATTATCACATGGTCCAACAACTCTTATCAATCCCCAATACACCTGTAATCATAAAGAAAAACATATCCAAAAGACTTCATTCATTGATAAAATCATTACCCCACTGGTCATCTCCAATGCCAAGCTTTTCCTTAATTCCATCTCAATTAGAAATTTGTCGCCCCCTTCTGACCAGGGCCTGTTTTGTGGCATTTGGAGACGTTGATAGCAAACTCCGGGCGAAGTGGTATTGATTAGAGCCCTAGACAACATGCTGCGAATCATAGTAACAAAACAACAAAAACAACAAAACACAACAAAGACTTTCGGACAGAAACCAAACTCCTGTCCTTCCTATTATCAACATATTTGAGAAAAAACACAAAAGAGGTAGAGTAAAGTTGTTCAGACAAACATATCATTTTAAGTGATGCTATGAAGGAGGCTCTGCAATCTATTTCTGACATCCTTCATGAAATTAATGTTTCAGAATTCATTTTAATGGGCGATATAAATTTGGATTGGCTTTCAGATGTTTCAAATGGTTTAAAAAATATTAGTGATTCTTTAAACCTCGCACAACTCATAAATGCTCCAACTATTATAAATTCCAAAATTCAGAATAAATCTTCCATACTTGATCTAATTATAACTAATACTGCTCCTAAATATGACATTTATTGTAATGATGTGAGTGACCACTGTGTGATCACCAAAATACCTAAGGCAACGCCTCGAGTTATTTTTAAAAGACATTTATTTATTTTTTATTTCTTTAATTTTGAACTGCAAGCTTTTTACATGAACTTTATCAAAGTTAATTATATAGAGTTTCACCTATTCCTGATGCTGAACTGGCCTGTGAATATTTTCATTCAATTTTCTTGCCATTACTAACAAATATGCACCTTTAAAGAAATTTCGAATTAGTGGCAACAATAATCCCTCGTTTTCAGAATACCTCAAAGACCAAAGGTTTAAGAGTATTGTAAAAAGTGTTGTGTTTGAGCATTGCTTATGTTTTCTTGAGAGGGTTGTTTTGATAATGTAAAAATTGTCAGAATTTTTATTGTATTGATGGTGTTTGCTGCTACCTTGGCCAAGTCTCTCTTATATAAGAGATTCTGAATCTCCATGGGACTTCCTGATTAAATAAAGGTAAATAAATAATAATAAATAAAAGTAAAATTTCTCAGTCTTAGCTCATATTAGGAAAACCTGAAATTATAGTTTCATTTGGGACTCCTCCACTTCCTCTGTAAACTTTATGAACAGGTCACTCATATCATGTCCATTCATTTCTGCAAAAATGACAACATACAAAACACATTCATAGAACAAGACAATAATGCTGTGTGTGAGATTCTACACATTATGTAGAGTCAAAAAATGTTATTGTATTTTATTTCATTCCAACCTTGGAAATATGTTTTCATTAAACTTTATTAAATGCCTTTTCATTAAACTTTATTAAATGCCTCCTTTGTTTGTCAATATCTCCTACATTATAGTATAATATCTAAGACCCCTACCAATCCAATAGTAGCTGCAACTACGTTCCCCCTTCTGGTTGGGGGAAACCCCAAACAATCTATAATAACCCTTCAAGCGTGTGTGTGAACTTAACCTTCCAGCAGAACATTCCAGTGGACCATGTACAGGGAGGAGAGACTCAGAGTCTTACACCACACCTGGAGCTTTAAACCTTCTATCGTCACTTGGAACATACAAACTCCACCTACAGAAATGTATAGCCTACAAACAAAGAGAAAAAGAAAACAACAAACAAAAACAAAACAAAACAAAAACAAAACAAAAACAAAACAAAAACAAAACAAAAACAAAACAAACAAAAAACCAACAACACATTAATAAGCAAATAAAAGAAAAAATATAAGAGTTTACGTGTCCGCAGATCTAGTCTGCGTGAGATGAGATTAATTTTTGTGGACTTCTCCATTGAGATTCCACCCACTTTTGCTTCAGCTCCTTTAAATATTCTTCTCCATCACAAACACATTAATCACCTGTATCACCTGTGACAAAACACTAAACAACACAGCTTTAGCTTATTCCAATACAGTTCATTAGACAGTTCAGAATGATCCTCTTCCTGTTGACAGAAATTTAAATCAATTAGTATTTAAGTTAGGTTATTTTTCTCCACAGCTTCCAGGTCCCGATCGCTATAATCTGAAAACCAAAGCATGTAATATAATCATTTATGAGAGCTATAATATTTTGAGTCAGTGTAGTGTAAGTCAACCGTCACAAATAAACACCTTTAACCTTTGCACCATTCAGTCATGTCTGTGTAGTCAATAGTGATTTCTATACCTGGCTCACGAGTTCTAAAAAGTCTACCTGAGGATAGTTTTCTTTGGTCCAACACTAAAATGCTGACATATTTTGCAACTATAACAGAAAACATGAACAATTTTTCTTGTATTTCAATCCCACCAGTTAAAGTATTCTCATCATTTGTCCTTCTCTCAGACGGCCCGGGCCACAAGCCTGCAACACTCCTTCTCTTAATGAATAAAACCCAGTCTACTTACCAAAAAATACACCTCAGCTGTCCGAGCGGAGGGTTTTTCCAATCAGTGGTTCTGATCCCAAATTTTCAAACTTACCTGCCTTAACCTTGTAAAAGTGTAGAGTACAGTCATGTCCAGTTGTCTGCTGCATTTACAACTTAATAAGAAAACTAAATATATTCTTTATTCTCACTTACCCTGCCTGTTTTTTCTTTTTTTTTTTTTTTTACGTTTTAAAATTTCAATGGTGTGTGATGTTGTTAAATCATTTCCTAAAGCATTCCATAGTTTTATTCCTGAGCTCCCAAAGCATCTCTGTTTTAATCAAGTGCATGCCTTTTTGTCTAAAACATATTTCACCTTATACACAATACCAATACATTTGCTTATCTTTTAACCGATATAATCAATATGAAATTTCCAACTAAGTTTATTATCAAGCCTGACTTCTAAAAATTTGATTTCCAAAACACTTTCAAAAACTACATTATCAATCTTGATTTCTTTATTTCCTTCACGTTCTTTTTTTCCCAAAAATCGTACATTTTTTTTTTTTTTTTTTTTTTTTTTTTCAATTTAAATATAACTTGTTTTCATCAAAGTCACATCCTGTTTATACACAGTGGTATCATCAGCAAACAGAAAAAAAAAAAAAAAAAAAAATTTTGATTAAAATATTTTTCTTCTAGATTCATAAATATTATTAATAAATATATAAAAGTTTCGCTCCAATTGCTGAGCCATGTGGAATTCTTACTGTTATAATATGATTTTCTGATTTATTATTAATTTGGACGTATTGTTCTCTGTTTTTCAAATAACTGTCTATCCAATTATATGCCTGTCTTCTTATGCTATAATTACTTAATATTGTTAACAAAAAATTATGATTTACTGTATCAAATGCTTTTTGTAAGTCCTGAAATATACCAACCATATAATGGTTTGTTTTTATTGCAGCCAGGATTTCATCAGTTAGATGAGTCAGTGCAGTGGATGTAGATCTGTTGGATCTAAATCCTTACTAGTGATCAAAAAATAGGTTTTTTTTGTCTAAAATTAAGTCCAGTTTAAGTCAGATATTATTTAATAAAATCAAATCCTAATTTGAGCATTTCCATTTCTCATGCCATATGCATTCACCATTACTCTCCCATGAGTTAACCTAACAATAACAACATTTCTCTTTTTCGTTTGTTTCCCCGTGTCTGGCTTAGAGAATGACAGAATACAGAGCAGTGTGATGTGGACAGACCCAACTGTCCAACAAAAAAAATTTGCCAAAAAATGTTTCTATGGCCTGCACATTTGAGCTTCTTTTTATGCTCATTTTTAAAGCTATTCTCACACAGATATGACCATCATTTTAGAAACTGATAACAAATTCCAGAGAATAATCTAAGATTATCACTGCATCATTAATAATTAAAAAGAANCCTTCACGTTTCTTTTTTCCCAAAAATCGTACATTTTTTTTTTTTTTTTTTTTTTTCAATTTAAATATAACTTGTTTTCATCAAAGTCACCTCCTGTTTTAACACAGTGGTATCATCAGCAAACAGTAAAAAAAAAAAAAAAATTTGATTAAAATATTTTCTTCTAGATTCATAAAATTATTAATAAATATATAAAAAGTTTCGCTCCAATTGCTGAGCCATGTGGAATTCTTACTGTTATAATATGATTTTCTGATTTATTATTAATTTGGACGTATGTTCTCTGTTTTTCAAATAACTGTCTATCCAATTATATGCCTGTCTTCTTATGCTATAATTACTTAATATTGTTAACAAAAAATTTATGATTTACTGTATCAAATGCTTTTTGTAAGTCCTGAAATATACCAACCATATAATGGTTTGTTTTTATTGCAGCCAGGATTTCATCAGTTAGATGAGTCAGTGCAGTGGATGTAGATCTGTTGGATCTAAATCCTTACTAGTGATCAAAAAATAGGTTTTTTTCTAAAATTAAGTCCAGTTTAAGTCAGATATTATTTAATAAAATCAAATCCTAATTTGAGCATTTCCATTTCTCATGCCATATGCATTCACCATTACTCTCCCATGAGTTAACCTAACAATAACAACATTTCTCTTTTTCGTTTGTTTCCCCGTGTCTGGCTTAGAGAATGACAGAATACAGAGCAGTGTGATGTGGACAGACCCAACTGTCCAACAGAAAAAAATTTGCCAAAAAATTTTTCTATGGCCTGCACATTTGAGCTTCTTTTTATGCTCATTTTAAAAGCTATTCTCACACAGATATGACCATCATTTTAGAAACTGATAACAAATTCCAGAGAATAATCTAAGATTATCACTGCATCATTAATAATTAAAAAGAACCATTAGACAAGTTAGGGCTGGGGGGTTGGGCACTGACATACAGTCTTATTTATTTATTTATTTATTTTTCTTAAGTCATGAACCATTTTGTAAATTTCAATGTTAGCCTTCTACACAAGTTAAATTTAAGTTTTCCACTGAGATTGTAATTCTTCTAGAACATTTTTTCCCAAAAATCCAGCAATCGTCTCAAAGATCCCATTCAGAGTCTCAGGTTTAAATTTGTCCTGAGGTTCACACATTTCAGTTTTGAGCCACATCTGATCTGATTGGCTGTACTGTGGAGCAAACGTCCACATCTGTAGGTCCTTGTGCCTACCAGAGAGGTCCACTGATCTCATCATGTCCTCGGTGTCCTCATAGTCATCCTATTCAAAGTGTCATGTTGACTAAGTCCAGTGTCAATCATGTCAAAGTCAATCCTTTAAAAGTCCTCTCTAGGACAATAACTAAGTCCAAGTATTTGTGTCACAGTCCAGTCCGTAGTGTCCACTAACCGTCATCTTCATGTTTAGGTGAAAGTGCCAGTAAAAGTCTCAGTTATTCATTTTAATACTATTGCTAGTCTGTAGTCAAAACTCTGTGTGCTTCTAGAGTCCATCAATGCATTTCATTATCAATGTCCAGTCTTGTCCTTCTATGTTATACAAGGTTTCCGCGTAGAACGTCATGGTTTTGTCAGTCATAGTACAGGCTACAAGATAGAGCGTCAGGAGGGGGGGAGGGTGAGCAGCCAATGACTCAATCCAAAGCCTCCAAATCTGGAAGACAAACATTACATTAATTTAAGCGTAAGACCATTGGAGAGCAAACTGACAATGTCCAGTGACCAAAAAACTCCAGTCCATTGTATTTTCGCACAGAAAAGTCATTATTCCACAATCATGTCCACAGAATATTGTCGCCACAGTCTTTGTGATCTAATCTCTGCCCAGTGAGTTCTCAGGAGAGTGAATGCATGAACGCCACAAAGTCTGATTTTCAAGTTCAGTTCACAGCAGAGCAGGGTCCAAGGGCACAGTGATAGACGTGTATCCCAAAGTGCCAAGGCCTCCGTGGAAGCAGAGGCTCTGCCGTGGCCCCACCTCTTGGGCTCCTCCTTCCTGGGAGTTGCATTTGAGCAAAAATGTCCATCTTTGCCTCTCAGAGCAGACTGTTTTTGGAGGCTTTCGCTGATAAGACGGGGGAGGGGGGTCTTTGTTTAGGCTGTTGTGCTGTTGACTGTCTTATAGCAAAAAGGGTCTCTCTCCGGCCAGCGGCCCACACGACCACAGATACAGCAGAGTTCCTTTGTGGTAAAAAGTCTCCGGGGTTCTCCCTCCATGGCCACGCCCTTTGGGGCTCCATACACTTCCCTATCCTGAGGCTCTTTCTACATAATAATTTTTTTTTTTTTTTTTTTTATAATTTAAATTGTGTTGCTGTTCTCTCTTTCGTATGTCTATTTTAGTCTTTAATTTCTTTAATTCTGTTTAAATGTTGTATTAAATGAATTTTCTATTTAAGTCAGTCAGTTGAAAACATGTTCTTTTTAACCCCTGATGGGACCTGTGAGCACATCTAAGGAGTCAACACTCCATTCTGGGGACGGTCCTGTCTGTGCCACCCACTCAGCCCCACACAAAATGTACTGAGTCACAGATCAGCCACTTGAACAGGCTGTCAATTACTTCTGTAGGTTTTTTAGAATCTATTAAAACAATTCATTTGTTGTTTAACTCTGTTAAAGTCCAAATATAAAACATACCAGTTCTTAATTGGATCAATGTTGGCAAATAAGTCATACAAGATTATGCAACTAAGTTTATTTTCTTGGAGTAGTAAGGAAATAAATATTTAAAAAAGTAATGTGTAACTAATATATAAATATTTTTTAAATTGCTGGTCAGGCCAGCTGTATTTTCACCCATCACCCAAAGCAGATAAAGTCCTGAACCATCTAAATCCTCCTGTGAGATGGGAGGGGGGTCTGTAAATCTTAAACCAAAAGGGGCCTCTCCCCAGACTACGAACATGTAGTTTTTTGTGGTCCTGGCTTCTCTATATTTTAATATGGATTTTTTTTAATGTCCACTAAACAACTATCAGATTGGAACTTTAAGCCTCTCATTCTATTTTTCATTTAGGGGCCTGTGCTGCATTAAATGTTTGGATTCTGTTTGCTGCTTCTTTTAATTCAATATTTTAACTTCATATTTGTCCAGGTTATTTTTCTTTTCTGCCTTATTTATTTTTAGATAAATGTTTTTAGCACCGAGTGCCTTAAAGGTGACGCTGAGAAGATATTTTTCATCCTATTTAAAATAATTCTTTGGATTTCCTGGCATTTTGCAGGAATCTTATTCATAATTGTTGTCTATTTTTGTTGATTTAAGTCTTGTTTTTATTTAAGCTAATTTTCTCGTTTCTATTCTTATTTTGTCTGTTGAACATTTACCACTGTGTAAATTTCCTTTCACATCTTTATTTATTTTTATTTTTATTATTCATTTTTTCCTTTATTTCAGCCTCATGAACTTTTAACATTTCCCTTTATTCTATTTATATATATTTTATGATTTCTATTTCTTTTACTGGTTTCGCTAATGTAATTATTTATTTTATTTTATTTATTACTTTTTCTCCTCCTTTATAGCTAATATTTTAGGCTCTTTTAGAGCTTTTTCTGTTTCTCCTACTACCTACTCTCTAACTTTTTTTTGTCAGGTTTGTCAATTGTTCAGTCAGTCCATGTAGGGCCAGCAGTGGATATGCATGACCAGCAGGTGGAGCTATTGGACTACTTACCTCCGCATAAGAGGGCGGGTCCTGTTTGTCAAGTGCCTTCTCCTTTTGTGGGTTTCACGTCACAAACAGGTCCATGGTTTCCGCCCACATTCCTCCAGTTCCGTTAGAGGTCTAAAACCACTCTATTCTCTGATCGTACTCTCTCCCCTTTTTTTTTTTTTTTAAAGGTCCTTTAATTTTCGTTTACTATATAATATTTACCGTTGCCCCCGCCCAGAATCTTTTATTCCGCGTAACTGACAACAGTGGGTCCTCAACCCAGTACTTGGTTGGAGGCTTTTAGTACTATTATGCCTCTTTAAGGGTTTTTATCAGCTCCCAATCTGAAAACGCTTTTACCCAGTAACGTATCTGTTTGCGCACCGCGTCCGGCTTGCAGGGGGATCTCCACCCCGTCAGCCTAATGGCCGTTTTAGAACACTAAATGTGTCACGTGTGAGTCCTTATTTACACTTTACTTTTAAACTTATTCTCTAAACACTGTTATTGGACCTATACGCCGTCCCTTCTACAGTCCACAGTCAAAATTGACCTGTTAAACCAATGTATGGAATTTTCCCACAGTTCTAAATTTAGAAAAATGCCAATAGACTTACTTTGACTCTCTAAAAAGTGAGAAATCAAAAAAGTCTTACCTGATTAGTTGTGGGCGCCCAGGAAAACTCCACACATGCAGCCGTGGAATGTAGGTGTTGGTATGTCTTACGCAACCTCTATTGTGCGCCACGGGTCAGTTATCCACGTCCGGCTAGGCGTTGACCCACGCTCCCCCTTCAGCCGCGTCGGGGTCACCATTTGAAGAAACTGTTTCTTTTCTTGTTGACTTTCCTTCCCATTAATAAAAGAATATAATTACTACTGATCTATTCTATTTTCATTACCTTCACTATTTCTGGCGTAGTCAACAAGTCCAGCGTGTTGGTTTGCTGTAAGGAGCAGAGCAATTAACGGGTCAAGCCTACTACTCTAACCAAACTAATAAACATACCAACAAGATGACCAGTACGCGTTATTCTTCGTCTTCAAAGTTTATTCTCTATTACATAGTCATCTAAATGGAGCTCCAGACGCTTGGATCCTATACAGGTGTGCGCTTGTCGCCGTCTATCTCCCAAGCGTACACTGATCCAAGACGCTGGTAATTTTATTTTACATCACACATGAAAAACATGAATATGCAATTCTTTAGGCGGTTCTTCTCTCGAGGCCAGTGTCTATCAATGTTTATCCTTTTTGGATAAACCTGCTGGGTGCTCTGTCCATTGTTTATGATACCACATTCTTTCAAGGCCTATACCTCCGTGTGCAGCACTCCAGCTGCTTCGTTTAACCCTGAAACTTAAACAGACAGACACGTCGTGCAGACAAACAATATCCAGTATAGATACCTCTGGCTCTAGCAACCGTACAATACCATAACAAAATAAGATAATATAACAGTGAGCAATTATATGAAAGTGAGTATGTGTACTTTAATAAAACTCTTCAATGTATAAGTGAATTTATATAAATCTATGAATTCATAAATGTAAAAGTGAATATAGATATAAATCAATTAACCCTTTAATAGAAAATGTGTAAATAAAAATGCATAAACTCTTCAAACCTATACACGTCACATTTAGGTGAAAAAACGTCAAAAAACACTCTCTCAAGCTTCAGGAACCTTCAGGAAGCTTCAGGATGTCTGTCAGACCAGTTCAAGCCTGAGCCAAACAGCTGCTCTCGTCCTGTTTTACTGTTTTTATCAAAGAAGTTTCCACAGCCAACTAGACGGAAAACGTCTCTTTCTGCAGAAGACATGCGCAGTAGAACGGAAAGTGACGTTAACCGATAATCCCTCTATAGCTAAATGCATTCACGGGTTTGCATTACTTTGGCTAATGTAATATAGATTAGTACTCTTGCTCAAAAAAAAAATAATATAAATAATGGGAACAACATTTTTTTGTTTAATTGTTCCTGAAATGATTGCAGTGTTATTGATTTCCAGTCACCACAACTTCATCGACGACTCTCCCGGTTCACGGCTGTGTCTCGCCCAACACCTGTACTTCCTCCTCGGCTCTGACCTCACTGGGTTTTACTGTCCAACTACAGAAGTGTGACTGGGACCACCTCCTGCTGCGCAACTGACAACTGTAATATTCTGGTGACAACTGTAGCACCAACTACAACTACAACCCGCTCCAACTACAACCACAGCAGCTCCAACTACAACAACCACAACAGCGGCCAACTACAACCACAACCACAGCAGCTCCAACTACAACAACAACCACAGCAGCTCCAACTACAACTACAACCACAGCAGCTCCAACTACACAACAGTTGCTCCAACTACAACCACAGCAGCTCCAACTACAACAACAACAACAGCGCCAACTAACAACAAAAAACCACAGCAGCTCCAACTACAACTACAACCACAGCAGCTCCAACTACAACCACAGTTGCTCCAACTACAACCACACCCACAACACGCAGCCCAACTACAACCCACGACCACAGCAACAGCTCCAACTACAACCACAGAAGCTACACAACAACCACAGCACTCCAACTAAACTACGACCACAGCAGCTACAACTACAACCACTGTGGCTCCAACTACAACCACAGCCGCTCCAACTACAACCACAGCAGCTACAACTACAACCACAGAAGTTCCATCCACAAACAACCACAGCAGCTACAACTACAACCACAGAAGCTCCAACCAAAACCAAACTACACCACCACAGCAACTACAACCACGGCTCCAACTACAACACAACCACAGCAGCTCACACAACCTACAACCACACACAACTCCACTACAACCACAGAAGGTACAACTACAACCACAGAAGCTCCAACAACAACCACAGGCTCCAACTACCAACCCACAAACGCAGCTCCAACTACAACTACAACAAACTACAAACCACAGCAGCTCCAACTACCAACCACAGCTACAGAACACAGCTACAACTACAACCACAGAGCTCCAACTACAACACAGCAGCTCCAACTACAACCACAGAAGCTCCAACTACAACCACAACAAGTCCAACTACAACCACAGAGCCAACAACCACAGAAGCTCCAACTACAACTACAACAACCACAGCAGCTACAACTACAACCACAGAAGCTCCAACTACAACCACCACACAGCTCCAACTACAACCACAGAAGCTCCAACCACAACAACCAGCACAACTACACACAAAGCTACAAACCACAGAGCTCAACCACAGACAACCACTGTGGCTCAACTACAACCACAGAAGCTCCACTACAACCACAGGCTCCAACTAACAACACACCAACCACAGCAGCTACAACTACAACCACAGACGCTCCAACTACAACACAACAACTGTGCTCCAACTACAACCACAGAGCTCCAACTACAACCCAACTACAACCACAACACAGAGCTCCAACTACAACACAACCACAGCAGCTCCAACTACAACCACGACCACAGAGCTACACTACAACCACTGTGGCTCCAACTACAACACAGCCGCTCCAACTACAACCACAGCAGCTACAACTACAACCACAGCAGCTACAAACTGCAACCACAGAAGCTCCATCCACAACAACCACAGCAGGCTCCAACTACAACCACACCACACAGCTCCAACTACCAACCACACAGCAGCTCCAACTACAACCACAGAAGCTCCAACTACAACAACCACAGCAGCTACAACTACAACCACAGAAGCTCCAACTACAACCAACCACAGAGCTCAACTACAACCACTGAAGCTCCAACTACAAACACAGCGCTCCAACTACAACCACAGCAGCTCCAACTACAACCACAGCAGCTAAAATTGCAACCACAGAAGTTCCATCCACAACAACCACAGCAGCTACAACTTCGACCACAGAAGCTCCAACCACAACAACCACTGTGGCTCCAACTGCAACCACAACCGCTCCAACTACAACGACAACCACAGCAGCTCCAACAACTACAACTACTCCAACTACAACACCAGCTCCAACTACAACCACAGAAGCTCCCAACTACAACACAGAACTCCAACCACAACAACCACAGCAGCTCAACTACAACCACAAAAGCTCCAACTACAACCACAAAGCTCCAACTACAACAACAGATACTCCAACTACAACAACAACCACCACAGCAGCTACAACTAAACCACTGTGGCTCCAACTACAACCACAACCGCTCCAACTACAACCACAGCAGCTCCACTACAACCACAGAAGCTCCAACTACAACCACAACCACAGAAGCTACAACTACAACCACAAAAGCTCCAACCACAACAACCACTGTGGCTCCAACTACAACCACAGCAACTACAACTGCAACCACAACCACAGCAGCTCCAACTACAACCACAGAAGCTCCAACTACAACCACAACCACAGAAGCTACAACTACAACCACAACGCTCCAACTACAACAACCACAGCAACTACAACTACAACCACAGAAGCTACAACTACAACCACAGAAGCTACAACTACAACACAGAAGCTCCAACCACAAAAACCACAGAAGCTACAACTACAACCACAACAGCTTCAACTACAACCGCTCAACTACAACAACCACAGCAGCTCCAACTACAACCACAGTGGCACCAACTACAACAACCACAGCAGCTACAACTACAACCACAGAAGCTCCAACCACAACAACCACTGTGGCTCCAACTACAACCACAACCGCTCCAACTACAACGACAACAACAGCAGCTCCAACTACAACAACCACAGAAGCTACGGCCACAGAAGATCCAACCACAACAACAACCACAGCAGCACCAAATACAACCACAGCAGCTCCAACTACAACCACAACCGCTCCAACTACAACCACAATCACAGCAGCTCCCACTACAACCACAGAAGCAACAACTACAACCACAGAAGCTCCAACCACAACCACAGAAGCTCCAACCACAACCACAGAAGCTCCAACAACAACCACAGCAGCTACAACTACAACCACAGAAGCTCTATCCACAACAACCACAGCAGCTACAACTACGACCACAGAAGCTCCAACCACAACCACAGAAGCTCCAACTACAACAACCACAGCAGCTACAACTACAACCACAGAAGCTTCAACCACAACAACCACTGTGGCTGCAACTATAACCACAACCGCTCCTACTACAACCACCACCACCACCACAGCAGCTAGAACTACAACGACAACCCACAGCAGCTACAACTACAACCACAGACGCTCCAACTACAACAACAACCACTGTGGCTCCAACTACAACCACTGTGGCTCCAACCACAGCAGCTCTAACTACAATCACAGAAGCTCCAACTACAACCACAACCACAGCAGCTCCAACTACAACCATGACCACAGCAGCTCCAACTACAAGCATGACCAGAGCAGCTACAACTACAACCACAGACGCTCCAGCTACAACAACAACCACAGCAGCTACAACTACAACCTCTGTGGCTCCAACCACAGCAGCTCTAACTACAACCACGACCACAGCCGCTCCAATTTCAACCAGAACCACAGCATCTTCAACTACAACCACAGCAGCTCCAACTACAACCACAGAAGCTCCAACTACAACCACAGAATATCTAACTACAACCACGACCACAGCAGCTACAACTAAACCACAGCAGCAACAACTACAGCTACAACGACAGATAATCCAACTACAACCACAGCGGCTCCAACTACAACCAAAGAAGCTTCAACTACAACCACATCTGCTTCCACTACTACCACAGCAGCTCCAACTACAACAAACATAGAAGCTCAAACTACAACCACAGCAGCTCCAACTACAACCAAAACAGCTCCAACTTCAACCACAGTGGCTTCAACTACAACCACAGCAGCTGCAACTACAACCACTTTTGCTTCATCTACAACCACATCTGCTTCCACTAAAACCCCAGCAAATCCAACTACTAACACCACAGCAGCTAAAACTACAACCACAGCAGATCCAACCACAACCACAGCAGCTCCAACTACAACCACAGTAGCTTCACCTACAACCACATCAGCTTCCACTACAACCACAGCGACTGCAACTACAACAACCAAAGCAGCTCCAACCACAACTACAACAACAGTAGCTCCAACCACAACAAACACAGCAGCTTCAACTACTACCACAGCGACTAAAACTACCACAACTGTAGCAAGTCAAACTACCACAACTGTAGCAGGCGAAATTACAACTGCTGCAGACCAAATTACAACTCTTGCAGACCAGACTACCACAACTGCTGCAGGCCAAACTACCACAACAGCTGCAGGCAAAACTACAACAACACTAGCAAGTCAAAAAACTACCACAACTGTAGCAAGTCAAACTACCACAACTGTAGCAGGCGAAATTACAACTGCTGCAGACCAAATTACAACTCTTGCAGACCAGACTACCACAACTGCTGCAGGCCAAACTACTACAACAGCTGCAGGTCAAACTACAGCAGCTGCAGGTCAAACGACAACAACTGCAGGTCAAACTACCACAACAGCTGCAGGTCAAGCTACAACTCTTGCAGGCCAAACTACCACAACAGCTGCAGGCCAAACTACGACAACTGTAGCAACTTTTGCAGGCCAAACTATCACAACAGCTGCAGGTCAAACTACGACAACAGCTACAGAAAAAAATACCACAACTCTTGCAGCTCAAACTACCACAACTCCTGCAGGTCAAACTACCACAACTGTAGCAATTCTTGCAGGTCAAACTACCATAACAGCTGCAGGCCAAACAACAACTCTTGTAGGTCAAACTACCACAACTATGGCAGACCAAACTACCACAACAGCTGCAGACCAAACAGCTGGAGGTCAAATACTACAACAGTTGTAGGCCAAACTACAACTCCTAAAGGCCAAACTAAAACAACAGCTGCAGGACAAACTACTACAACTCTTGCAGGCCAAACAACACTAACAGCTGCAGGCCAAACTACAACAACAGCTGAAGGCCAAACTACAACTCTTGCAGGCCAAACAACCACATCATCTGAAGGCCAAACAACCACAACAGCTGCAGGTAAAACTACTTCAACAGCTGCAGGTCAAACTACCACAACAGCTGCAGGCCAAACTGCTACAACTCTTTCAGGTCAAACTACAACACTTGCAGGTCAAACTACAACTTCTGCAAGTCAAACTACTTCAACAGCTGCAGGCCAAACAACCATAACTTCTGCAGGTCAAACTACCACAACTGTAACAAGTCTTGCAGGTCAAACTACCACAACAGATGCAGGTCAATCTACTACAATAGCTGCAGGCCAAACTACCACAACAGCTGCAGACCAAACTACAACTCTTGAAGGTCAAACTACCTTAACAGCTACAGGTCAAACAACTGGAGGTCAAAATACTACAACAGTTGTAGGCCAAACTACAACTCCTAAAGGCCAAACTAAAACAACAGCTGCAGGACAAACTACTACAACTCTTGCAGGCCAAACTACAACAGCTGAAGGCCAAACTACAACTCTTGCAGGCCAAACAACCACATCATCTGAAGGCCAAACAACCACATCATCTGCAGGCCAAACTACAACAACTGCTGCAGGCCAGACTACTACAACAGCTGCAGGAAAAACTACAACAGCTGCAGGCCAAACTACCACAACATTTGTGGGTCAAACTACAACTCTTGCAAGTCAAACTACCACAACAGCTGCAGGCCAAACTACAACAACAGCTGCAGGAAAAACTACTACTATTGCAGGTCAAACTACAAAAACAGCTGCAGAGCAAACTACAACTCTTGCAGGTCAAACTACCACAAAAGCTGCAGGTCAAAATACCACAACAGCTGTGGGTCAAACTACCTCAATAGCTGCAGGTCAAACTACCACAACTTCTGCAGGCCAAACTACCACAACTGATCTAGGCCAAACTACCACAACAGCTGCAGACCAAACTACCACAAATTCTGCTGGTAAAATGACTACAACAGCTGAGGGTCAAAATACCACAACAGCTGCAGACCAAACTACCACAACAGCTGCAGACCAAACTACCACAACAGCTGCAGGCCAGACTACCACAACAGCTGCAGGTAAAACTACTTCAACAGCTGCAGGTCAAACTACCACAACAGCTGCAGGCCAAACTGCTACAACTCTTTCAGGTCAAACTACAACACTTGCAGGTCAAACTACAACTTCTGCAAGTCAAACTACTTCAACAGCTGCAGGCCAAACAACCATAACTTCTGCAGGTCAAACTACCACAACTGTAACAAGTCTTGCAGGTCAAACTACCACAACAGATGCAGGTCAATCAACTACAATAGCTACAGGCCAAACTACCACAACAGCTGCAGACCAAACTACAACTCTTGAAGGTCAAACTACCTCAACAGCTACAGGTCAAACTACCACAACTGTAGCAACTCTTGCAGGTCAAACTACCAAAACAGCTGCAGGCCAAACTACAACAACTCTTCCAGGTCAAAATACAACACTTGCAGGTAAAATTACTACAACTCTTTCAGGCCAAACTACAACAGCTGCAGGTAAAACTACCAACACTGTAGAAGGCCAAACTACCACAACAGCTACAGGTCAAACAACCACAACTTCTGCAGGTCAAACTACCACAACTGAAGCAAGTCTTGCAGGTCAAACTACCACAACAGATGCAGGTCAAACTACTACAACAGCTGCAGGCCAAACTACCACAACAGCTGCAGACCAAACAAAAACTCTTGCAGGTCAAACTACAGCAACAGCTGCAGGTCAAACTACAACTCTTGCAGGTCAAACTACCACAACTACTCAGGGCCAAACTACAACAGCTGCAGGTCAAACTACCATAACTGTAGCAACTCTTGCAGGTCAAACTACAACAGCTGCAGGTCAAACTACAACTTCTGCAAGTGAAACTACTTCATCAGCTGCAGGCCAAACTACTACAACTCTTGCAGGTCAAACTAAAACAGCTGCAGGTCAAACTACAACTTCTTCAAGTCAAACTACCACAAAGGCTGCAGGCCAAACTACCGCAACTGTAGCAGGTCAAACTACAACAGCTGCAGGTCAAACTACCTCAACTTTAGCAACTCTTGCAGGTCAAGCTAATACAACTTTGGCAGGCCAAACCACAAATCTTGCAGGTCAAACTACTTCAAGAGCTGCAGGTCAAACAACAACTGTAGCAGGCCAAACTACAACTGTAGCAGGCCAAACTACCACAACAGATGCAGGCCGAACTACCACAACAGCTGCAGGTCAAACTACAAAAGCTGCAGGTCAAACTACTACAACAGCTGCAGGCCAAACTACTACAACAGCTTCAGGCCAAACTACTACAACAACTGCAGGCCAAACTACTAAAACTCTTGCAAGCCAAACTACCACAACAGCTGCAGGTCAAACTACAACTGTAGCAGGCCAAACGACAACTCTTGCAGGTCAAACTACCACAACAGCTGCAGGTCAAACTACTACAACAGCTGCAGGCCAAACTACCACAACAGCTGCACGTCAAACTACTACAACAGCTGCAGGCCAAACTACCACAACAGCTGCAGGTCAAACTACAACTCTTGCAGGCCAAACTACCACAATAGCTGAAGGTCAAACTACTACAACAGTTGCAGGCCAAATTACACCAACAACTTCAGGCCAAACTACTACAACAATTGCAGGCCAAACTACCACAACTGTAGCAGGCCAAACTACCAAAACAGCTGCAGGGCAAACTACAAAAACAGCGGCAGGTCAAACTACCACACCTTTGGCAGACCAAACTACCACAACAGCTGCAGGCAAAACTACCGCAACAGTTGCAGGCCAAACTAATACAACAGCTGCAGGTCAAACTACCACAACAGCTGCAGGTCAAACAACCACAACTCTTGCAGGTCAAACTACAACAGCTGCAGGTCAAACTACAACTGTAGCAGGCCAAACTACCACAGCAGCTGAAGGCCAAACTACTACAACATCTGCAGGCCAAACTACCTCAACTGCTGCAGGTCAGTTTACCACAACTTTGGCAGGCCAAACGACAACTCTTGCAGGTCAAACTACCACAACAGCTGCAGGTCAAACTGCTACAACAGCTGCAGGCAAAACTACCACAACAGCTGCAGGTCAAACTACAACTCTTGCAGGCCAAACTACCACAATAGCTGCAGGTCAAACTACTACAACAGCTGCAGGCCAAACTACAACACTTGCAGGCCAAACTACAACAATAGCTGCAGGCCAAACTACTACAACATCTGCAGGCCAAACTACCTCAACTGCTGCAGGTCAGTTTACCACAACTTTGACAGGCCAAACGACAACTCTTGCAGGTCAAACTACCACAACAGCTGCAGGTCAAACTACTACAACAGCTGCAGGCCAAACTACCACAACAGCTGCAGGTCAAACTACAACTCTTGCAGGCCAAACTACCACAACTGTAGCAACTATTGCCGGGCAAACTACCACAACAGCTGCAAGCCAAACTACAACTCTTGCAGGCCAGACTACCACAAAAGCTGCAGGTCAAACTACCACAACTTTGGCAGGCCAAACGACAACTCTTGCAGGCCAAACTACTACAACAGCTGCAGGTCAAACTACTACAACAGCTGCAGGTCAAATTACCACAACTTTGGCAGGCCAAACTACAACAGCTGCTGCAGGCCAAACTACTTCAACAGCTGCAAGTCAAACTACCACAACTGTAGCAGGCCAAACAACTACAACTGCTGCAGGTCAAACTACTACAAAAGCGGCAAGCCAAGCTACAACTCTTGCAGGCCAGACTACTACAACAGTTGCAGGCCAAACTACTACAACAGTTGCAGGCCAAACTACCTCAACTGCTGCAGGTCAATTTACCACAACTTTGGCAGACCAAACGACAACTCTTGCAGATCAAACTACCACAACAGCTGCAGGTCAAACTACTACAACAGCTGCAGGTCAAACTACTACAACAGCTGTAAGTCAAATTACCACAACAGCTGCAAGCCAAACTACAACTCCTGCAGGCCAGATTACCACAACAGCTGCAGGTCAAACTATTACAACAGCTGCAGGCCAAACTACCACAACAGATGCAAGCCAAACTACAACTCTTGCAGGCCAAACTACCACAACAGCTGCAGGTCAAACTACTACAACAACAGCTGCAGGCCAAACTACCACAACAGCTGCGGGTCAAACTACAACTCTTGCAGGCCAAACTACCACAACAGCTGCAGGTCAAACTACTACAACAGCCTCAGGTCAAATTACCACAACAGCTGCGGGCCAAACTACAACTCCTGCAGGCCAGACTACCACAACAGCTGCAGGTCAAACTACCACAACTTTGGCAGGCCAAACTACAACTCTTGCAGGCCAGACTACCACAACAGTTGCAGGCCAAACTACTACAACAGTTGCAGGCCAAACTACAACTCTTGCAGGCCAAACTACCACAACAGCTGCAGATCAAACTACTACAAAAGCTGCAGGCCAAACTACCACAACAGCTGCAGGTCAAACTACTACAACTGCTGCAGGCCAAACTACCACAACAGCTGCAGGTCAAACTACTACAACAGCTGCAGGTCAAATTACCACAACAGCTGCAAGCCAAACTACAACTCCTGCAGGCCAGACTACCGCAACTGCTGCAGGTCAAACTACCACAACTTTGGCAGGCCAAACTACAACAGCTGCTGCAGGCCAAACTACTACAACAGCTGCAAGTCAAACTACCACAACTGTAGCAGGCCAAACAACTACAACTGCTGCAGGTCAGACTACTACAAAAGCTGCAGGCCAAGCTACAACTCTTGCAGGCCAGACTACCACAACAGTTGCAGGCCAAACTACTACAACAGTTGCAGGCCAAACTACAACTCTTGCAGACCAAACTACCTCAACTGCTGCAGGTCAATTTACCACAACTTTGGCAGGCCAAACGACAACTCTTGCAGGTCAAACTACCACAACAGCTGCAGGTCAAACTACTACAAAAGCTGCGGGCCAAACTACCACAACAGCTGCAGGTCAAACTACTACAACAGCTGCAAGTCAAATTACCACAACAGCTGCAAGCCAAACTACAACTCCTGCAGGCCAGACTACCACAACAGCTGCAGGTCAAACTACCACAACTTTGGCAGGCCAAACTACTACAGCTGCTGCAGGCCAAACTACCACAACAGCTGCAAGTCAAACTACCACAACTGTAGCAGGCCAAACAACTACAACTGCTGCAGGTCAAAGTACCACAACTCTTGCAGGCCAGACTACCACAACAGCTGCAGGTCAAACTACCACAACTTTGGCAGGCCACACTACAACTCTTGCAGATCACACTACGACAACAGTTGCAGGCCAAACTACAACTCTTGCAGGTCAAACTACCACAACAGCTGCAGGCCAAACACAACTCTT